>BROG01000216.1:172500-382500 GCA_030159075.1 Atrina japonica | reverse complement strand
TTTGGACCCAAAACTACCCTGCCACCCCTGTTATGATTTAATCTAAACAGTGTCTTCCAGCTACGCCAACATTTATTAAATAAATATTCCGGGAATGCCAACACGTTGAATACAATATGTGTCGTTTTAGTGATAAGAATTTTTTTTTGATAGACAAAAACTAATTTTCAGCTCAAAGTTAATTATTTTTATAAGAGAAAATATATACTGTTCCTGAATTTTTGAATGTATCAGAACTGAAATCATTAGAGTTAAATGATTGAATTTTAAACTCATTGATAAAGAGATAATTTATATATGTTTATAAGTCAAATTTAAAATTAGATTAAATTTAAATTTCTAGATATATTATCATACTTGCCAAGTATTTCCTATAAATAGGGAAATCTTTTCACAAAAACATCATAACAAGTTTTTTTCCACTTGGGATTTGAAAGAATTTTTTTTACTCAATGTTGAAAAGGTTATTTTCCTCCTAGTTCGGCTTTAAGAATGGCTATATTTACATGTACATGTAGGTTTAAGTACAAAAGATAGATCAATCTACAAATTTGAACTTAATCATCAAGTGAACACTGTATGAGTCACTTACTTCACAGATACATGTAGCCTACAAGTACATTTTTAAACTGAAATGTCAGTTTCATGTGCTCTGTACATGTTTATGTTATTTGACATTACAAGATCAGTTTCATCAAGTCCATGTGCATTTCATGATTATGTGTCCATCTTGTCACTGTTTTGTGACGTGTATTCATTTTAACTGATACAAATTAAAACTCAGCCTTCATTAGTCTTGTGACACAGTTTTAAGGGCCCAGATTAAATAACTATTACTGCTCAGATGTAATAGGTATACACGTCATAGATCTACATATGTATCATACTGTGATATACATTCTACGGTAAAACTTGCCTATAACAAATTTCATGGGACCTTATTGTTTAATTCGTAATAAGGACAGTTTGTTATACAATAACTCATGTATAGTTATAGCAAAGAAAGCTGAAGTGACAACAAAATATATTATGAAAAAATTCACTCTAATAAATCTAGGCTAAATAGGAACTTTCTGGGAAGTCAAAAGAAAACAAATGTTTTATGTTACTGTTTATTTATACCTCTTATTTCATTTTTGCTTAGTAAAAAGTTAAGGATTGACTTTTGATTACATGACAGTGATCACTTTTTCTATAAACGACATCGGTTTGGACATCAAGTGACATAGAAATTGGTTTGTTATAAATTGTTTTTCAACTTAGAATATATAGAGGTGCAGTCAGGGAATATTATTGTTTTGAAATGTGCATAAATTTGTACCAACCAAGTTCATTATACTCTAGTTTTACTGTATACATGTATATGTATATCTAGTTATGTCATACATTGTCATACAGTGGTTTTTGTTTTATTTTCACTATTATACAGATAAACTCAGTTTGTACATGACCTTTTGACATCAGGTCATCCTAAAAACAAAAAAAGAAAGATGTTTATGTTGAGAGAATTGATAATTTACTTTTTAAAGGACAGAGATAGCTTGAGTCCAATTAGAATTTTACATATTTTCAACTTGGTAAATACGTGTACTATATCTTCATTTTGTAAATGTTCAGAAAGTGAGTCAAACTGCAATTGACTTCCCATAGATCTACATCTAAAATATTAACCACTGGCTTCTTGCTTTGGGCAGCATTTCAAAATACAGGTAAAAATGACTTCTTTTGTTTCTTTTTTACTTACACACACACTCCTGGGGCATTTTGAAGCCACATTCTCTTTGTCTTGTTATCATGTATTTGATAACCTTCATACCTATTATCTAGATGAAGACAAAACACTGGAAGTAGATGAAATTATAATGAGGGTAAAGTATTTTTGAATGTTGTTAACTGTACTACAAATGTAGATAAATCACCAGTTTTGTTTGTAGACATTTGTAATTAAGAGACCATTCATTGTGTTTTTAAGATGGAATGTAACTTTGACAGGGACAATACAGTATACATTGTACACTAATTAAGAATTAAGTCTAGAAGTTATCTGAACGGTGAATAATGACCGCATGGCTGTTTACCTAGTGGACTGATTCCCTTAATAAGTAAAGTGTACATTTACAAGCATATTTATGTATAGATATAATGGGATGTACAGTGATCCTCCAACACCCAGGCTGTACTAAGTCAGAATCATAATAATTATGATAATGCAGGTTAAATGTTTAACAAATACTACACTTTCAAGGTAATAATTTATACGTTTTGTATGTTTATTTTATTTCCATATATTTATTCTTCAGTGTATGTAGGCATTGAAAGCCACGGAATTATTCACCAGGTGATAAATAAAAATATATGAATAAGAATTTCTGTTCATACAATTCTATTATGATGGTGCAAATTGTATACCATACATGTATGTATGAAATTTAATGTGTACATGAACTGGTACATTTGTACCTTACAAGTAAACATTGGACATGAAACACATATCTTAAGCATCCCTTCATCCTTTAGGGAACATCCTATCTACATTGTACCTTGTACCTTGACACACTAATATTTTTTTCAACGGAAATTGATTTTTGCTCTTAACCTTAGTATCTATTTATAATGATAGATAGCTATCTAATGTGGGCTCACCAGCTGTCCATACATTAGAATTGTATTATGCATGTCTTAACTTCAGACAATATGTCGCACATGAATATACAGTTAAACTTTTGAAGTCAAGTCGTAAATAATCATACATGAATTTGTTTTTTCTTCTTTAGTTTTTTCATAAATTGGACAATATACAATGTACATGTATATTCTTTAAGGTCAAGGTCAAGGTCAAAATTAAAAAATATATATGTACATGTGATGTACAATGTAAACATGTACATATATATATATACATATAAATATATATATATATATATATATATATATATATATATATATATATATATATATATTTCGTTTCACTCAAACAAACATAAATAATTTATAAAATAAACAAACACAAATTAGGTACGAAGCGCTCTGTGCAAGTGCAGTTTACTTAGATATAATAAATATACCTACAAAATGTCGCTGTCTCCTGACCACGTGACCTACAATGTAAAAACAAAATATATAGTTCAAATTCCAGAACTATATTTATGTAAATGGATGGGTGGGCGGGAATACCGGTAAGACAACTGCTCTGAAAAGAGCCTGCGAATGGCTATATTCTATACAGATATCGACTACGTTACACGTAGCGAACACCTGAAATTCATGTAATGAATATTCATTGTAACATGTCAGGTGACATACCCCTATAAAACTGACCAATTACTGTGAACACAAATAAATATTAACACGTGTTAATGTAACTTCGATAAATATGATATATATATATATATATATATACACACACACACACACACACACAGGTGACTCTTGATGGCTCGAAAGTCAAAACCTCGAAGTTTTGTAAAAGGGCCGATTTTTTCCTTCTTAAATAAAGTAAGTTAACTCTACTCTCGATCTCTTGAACGGCAAAACCACTTCTTGAAACCTTGAAGTCGATTCATAGTCACAATTTATATATTCCTTTATATTTCACTCTCGAAACCTTGAAGTTTAAGTAATTACTGGTGAATTCTTTCGATTTAGTCAGTGCTGTAAGCTAGAACGACACCAGGATCCTTACCTGGAAGATTAAACAATAGGTGTTTTGATAACCAGGTGGCCAGTGATCCCTGACCTAATCTAGTAATGATTGACATGACAGTTAGTTAATTAAAAGCTATCAAAACAGAAGAACCGTACAAAGATGTGTCATAGACCACGATATCCAATACAAGTGTCACGGCCAGGTCAAGTGGTAGTTTAGCTTTTAGATCAAGTGGTACTGTAGATTACTGAAGCAGTAGTTCATGCTACTGCAACATTATATACATGTACTTTATATGTCCACGACCGTTTTTATCCAAATCCGATACATAATAAAGATAACGTATTTACTTTTTATATTTTTTAAAATTAGGTATGGGGATTGTTTATGACAAAATTCATACAAATTACGAAAACAAAATCCCTTATTTTGTGTAGTATTAAGAACCTATATCAGTGGAAATGCCCATTTCCAGAACTCTGGAGACCTCTAACTCTTGAAACCTCGAAGTTTTTCAGTGTTCATGTGGACTTCAAGGTATCGAGAGGTCACCTCTGTGTGTGTGTGTGTGTGTGTGTGTGTATGTATATATATATATATATATATATATATATATATATATATATATATATATATATATATATATACACATATATATATATATATATATATATATATACACATACATACATACATACATATACATACATACATTGTACATACATACACACACACACACATACATTGGAACCTTATTATTAGGACTCAAAGTGGCCTGCTAAATGTGTGTGTGTGTGTGTGTGTATATATATATATATATATATATATATATATATATATATATATATATATATATGATATGATTGATATCTTGATATTTAACAAAGTTCATAAAAGTTTTGTATACCAATAAATAACCATTATGATGGTGATTGCAAATTGTCAAAAGAATCATGTTTGGTAAAAGAACCATTTAATCTGGAGTACATGGCAAAGGAACCAATCATTGCTTCTCTAGCATTAAAACCCCATGGCCATAACCAGTACGTTTATTTAGGGTATCAATTTTGTTTTACTCATGTACATGTATATGAAAATAAAATGATCCCATAAATCACACCTCTGTGTGTTGCTTTCTTTGTGAGTAATATGAGTATGATCCCTGTACTATGTGTGTGTGTACATGTTTGTGTGTGTGTGTACATGTACATGTATCAGGGTTAGAAAAATTTGTATAAAAGCACTCGCCCTTTGGGCGAGTGATTACATAACTTCCACTCGCCTAAACTCATTTTGCACTCGTCCAGGTATGAAAACGTAGTATTTCAAAGAAAATGTGTTAAGAGCGTATAAAATCTTTGTTCATAGTAAATAGATCTTACATGACTTAACAGATATGATACTCTTCATTTGACAAATTGTCTTTTTTCCTAATTAAGGACTTATTATGATGGAAAATGTGTGAAAATCTAACCAGAACTTTTGTATGCTCTCATTTTAAGTGTTTAGAATCCAAATTCTTGACTGAAATTTTGGTTGCCTGCCATAAAAATCTGGTTACCTATAATGAAAAAGAAATATTTTATTTAATTTTGTTTTTTTAAGTCATTGTTAAAATAGATAAATTTATATTCAATATATATTGTCTCTGAATGATGCATTTGCATCTAAATTAACTGTAAATGCATCATTTTTATTACTATAATCAATTATTATTATTACTGTTTTATGATGTTTCTACTGTGTTTAACTAAATAAATATAAATTACAAAAGTAAGTTTTCACAATTGTTAGATGAAAACAAGAACTATCCATTTCTTTATTTTCATTAAAACTTTTATTTATAGTATTGAGTAACTGTTTTTACTTTTATCATTCACTTACATTAAGATTTAACAACTTTTATGCAAATTATAGTGTTATGATTATTTTACCAAATCCTAAAATCCAGGTCCGTTTGGAATTGGTTCTTTTATTTACACACATCCAAACTTCCACTTCCACTAAGCTGTCAACACACGATGTGTTCTGTGACATTTTTGGCCATGCGGTAAAGACTAACATGTTTAATTGCCAATAAATAATTATTTAAGTTTCTTATTGTTTATTGTAATGTATTTTGAACTGAAAATAGAAGGAAATGGACCAGTTTCAAAAATTAAAAGGGAAAACAGATTTTCAGTAGGGCGTCAGCACTCGCCATACGGGTAAGTTCATAATGGATATTTACTCGCCTGAAACGATTTTTTACTCGCCAATGCGAGCGGGCGAGTGAATTTTTTGAACCCTGTGTATGTGTTTGTGTGTATATATATATATATATATATATATATATATATATATATATATATTATTTGTATATTAAAGGGGCATAAGCTTTTTTTAACTATTCATATTAATATACAATGACAAAAAAAAAGAGATATACATAGGCATCAAATATCTTAAATTCCTATATATTTTGTGAAAATTGCTTGAGAATCCCAGGTTTGGCACTTATTTAATTGCAACTGATTGAATAACTCAATCTTAATATTTGTATAGGTATACCACATTGGCCTTGACCCTATTTTCACAAAATATATGGGAATATGAGGTTATTTTCCCCAATATATACAGCTGATGCCCATTTAAGAGCTTTTGTCTTGTCTTATATCATCATATATGACATACAAATAACTATTTGCTATTGTAAACTGACAACTTCTGATTCTGTTTTCAGAAATCTGTTCTCTCGGAAATCAAAAGAGTCAGATGAGGAGAACGATCAGCAAGGATGGAAGTTATTTGGTCGAATCCCACCTAAAAAATTACCTTCAAAGGCGCCACAGCAAATATCCAATGAATATCAACAACGAACAGCTCATCGAACTGTAGTGAAACAGAAAAGACAGGATGTTGAGGTTACGTCCACGACAGCCTTGATCTTAGAAAATAGACCGATGTAAGTTGTTAACTGATGATCAAGTTGAATGCAAAATTGTGATAGTTAATTATGATTATTGAACATTTACATGTATTTATTGGGCTTAGAAAAATATGAACCCCAAAATTAGCCAACCATGATTTTTTTAACCAATTGAAATTTTGATGAACCAGCTCAAGTAATATAGATATGAAATGCTGTATTCCTAGATAGTTTCGCTGCTGCTTAATTTATATTCAAATTACAGTTCACAGCTCCAGATTACGAGAGCAAGAGGGTACATTGTATATACCCTTAAGAAATTTGAAAATCAGCTTTGGAATTTAGAACAGGGGGTGAAATTACTTATTGGAAATTGAAGTTATAAATTGTAATAGTGACAATTTATATATAATTATGTAAAACATCCTTTAAATATTAAAAAATACCCTTTAAGAATTTTGATTTACTCTTTAAATTCTATTTCTGGGATTGAAATACCCTTTACGTGTTTACCTGAAAATCTTATCTGGAGCTCTGATTACATTAAGCTAGTCTTACTGGATCACTGTGATATGCAGTAGAACCTATCTTGAGAGAACAACTATCATAAAAGACCATCTGTCTTTTAAGAACCATTCTGTTAAATATCTGTAAATTAAACCTCTTTTGACAGACCTCCTGTCTTTTGAGACCACAATTTGAAAATCATTCAGTTAAATATCTCTATTTTCTGTTTATTAAACCTCTTTTAGTAGACCACTCGTTTTGAGAGACCACATTTCAGTGGCAAAAAGTATAATCCCTCAAGAACCGTTTTCACTGTGTGTGCAATATGCAAAAAGCAATGGATGATAAGAAATTGTCTCCAAACTGTGACAGAATACAGGAATCTACTACTAATACTAAACTGTGGTAGATAATATTGTGCTCCGAAATGATGATGGGGAAATTTGATCGTCTAATGCACACCTGTGCCCACTGAAGAGTGACTGAATGTAGAAGAGCAATTAGGATACAACATGACTTATCGTCTGTTATCGTTATCGCCTACGTGAAAATAATTAGTGACATTGTCCCATTTAATGTGATGTTGTTATAGTATCTTGTACAGGTAGAGAGGCCAAAGTAATAAAAAATGTTTTACGTCTACATGTAGATATGTTCCAAATAGATGTGTATCACATATAGACAAAGGTCACTTACAAAAAAGAGACTGGAGAATTTATAATGAATAAAGTATAGAATGTCACATATATTGGTGAGATGCCTTGATACATGTTTTTCAGATACTTTTTGACAAGATTTTGTTTGTGTTCCGAAGGCACTAATAATTGATTAAAGGTCAAGGAGTACAAAGTTGGTGTTTTTATCAAAACAAATTAAAGAGGCTAGGAACTGCTTGTGCTAATTGAAATCTGTAAGAATAAAGTACATGTATAGTAAAGTTCATATAACCTGGCAAGGTGGAGTCTCCTGAACCCTTGCCTGACCTGGAGGAGTTAATATCTTAGGTAATAATGCATAACACTGGAATTATTACATTGACTAGAGTAATCATTCCTATTTGTCACTTTATGCATAAGAGAGTATCCAATTAGGAATAAAACGTTTTTTCCCATGCAGCTTGTCTAGTAGTGTAGTGTAAAAATGAGTAGCATCATCCGTGACATTAAACAATAACAAACAAACCGTTTGATAATCAAAAGGTTACTCTGCTCCGCCATCTTATATGAATCAGACAATACACTGTATATGACCACCAATTTGAAAGCATTGCCATTGGAGTTTTAGGGTTATAGGATAGAAAATTTGAAGGAATGTGAATACAGGAAGGAGATTGTATTTTATAACAGTGGATAATGCAACACACATAAATATGAATGAATACATACTTACATGTATATACATGTAGTGCATGTAGAAATGAGTATAGGGCGAGACATAAAATATTCTCTGTTTGCTTTTTATCGACTTTACCTTTTACGTATGGGTAGGTAGGAAGGGAAATTATTTTATTTCATTGGAAATTTTTCTGTCATTGTGCAGTCTGTCATTTTCTGTACAAATTCTAATGATAATAATTGTAGATGAGGACACATTGAATATTACATAAATATTTGAGACAGACATTAAATCTCAATGGTCATCTCTAGCATTTGTTCACTGGTTAGTGCCATGACGAGGCAGTATTTATAATAAAGTGCATGATGCAGACGGTGTTTTAAAATGATAACTTTCCTGGGACTTTTTAATATGTTTCTAATGTAAATTAGAGAAATACACAGGGTTATGTTAAAGAAAACAGGTGTATATATTTAATTGATTTCATTTTACTAGATTTGATATCGTTTTTGTAAAATTATGACGTTTTGACAAATATTTTTGAAATAAAAAAAATAACGGGAGGTTACTCTTACATAACTGTCTACACAATTTTATGTTTGATATAACATTATTCCCTTCAGTTTTCGTGAAAGGAGGAATCATATCAAACAAATTTACTCAGGTATTTCATAAATTGTTTATCTTAGTAAAACATGTATCATACAGGATTTTTGGTTTCCTATTTTTATAGATAGTATTCGTAGAGAAAATACATGTGTCATTTTGGGATATAGCAGTGGTTTAGGCCGAACTTTATGTCCCGAATTTAAGTGAATTTTTAAGTGAGTAAAATCTTAATAAATCCCTTTGGAGATTCTGTCATGTTGCCATGCCCGACAGAATCTCCAAAGGGATTAGGGTAAAATCCTGATTTACCCCCCCTCCCCCCCCCCCCCCCCCCCTCAAAAAAGTTCGGCGAACTCATTTATGCCCTTATACTGTAGATGGATTGGTAATATATCGAAGAATTACAAGAGGCCATATTATGAATTTGCAGTTCCTTGATAGGCCCCTAGTGTCATGTTACATACGTTCTGGCCATTATTTTACACTACTCGGATAAAATACTGTTAATATACGATGTTTCATCGAATAAATAATAGCACCACGGTTAAAATATATACATGTATATTCTCAGAGATCGGGACGAAGTAATACTAATACTATATAAAGTTGTGACAGTAATTGAACGTTCCAGAAAGATCGTCAATAAAAAAAAATTTTTTTTGAAAACGGCAATAAAATTTTCCGAGGCGCGGTGATTTACGTAGGTCAGTCGGTAAACAGCAAACAAACTTAATTTTATTTTAGGCCTAGACCTTGTACATTTTTGTATACAAGTACCTATGATTCTTTTCTGTATAAACAGAATACATGCTTGTAATATATACATGTATGAGACTCACAGTCATCACTGTTGATATGCATGTACCAAATATAGATTTACTGTTGATGTACAATTCACGTACTCGTATTATATAGATACACAGTTGACATATATACAAAGATACAACATTAGCAGAATTTGTACATGTGATGAATATTGTATAGGTTCACAGTTGATATATATGTATACATGTACATACAACATAAACAGAATATGTAATATACAGGTGATTCTCCATATCTTGAAGTCCACAGGACCACTGAAAAACTTTGAGGTTTCAAGAGTTAGAAGTTTTGAGAGTCAAGGAACTTTGACCGTTGTATGTTTTTAACATTATACAAAATAAGGGATGTTTATTTTCGTAATTTACATGTATTTCTTAATCATAAACAATCCCTCTCACCTAGTTTTAAACATAAAAACTGTGTAAATGTGTTATCTTTATTATACATTCGAATATGATATAAGGGATTATGGACAATAAGTTAAAGATAGTCCAATAACATTGTAGTAGCCAGCCACTTGATATACAAG
This sequence comes from Atrina japonica, assembly GCA_030159075.1. Taxonomy (NCBI): domain Eukaryota; kingdom Metazoa; phylum Mollusca; class Bivalvia; order Pterioida; family Pinnidae; genus Atrina; species Atrina japonica. The sequence goes on along the minus strand of BROG01000216.1, from coordinate 372,141 downwards.
TCAACAAGTACAATATGAAATCCAGCTTGGCTGTGACACTTCTACTTGGAAACTAGCATGTGACACATCTTTATTCAGTTATTCCGTTTTGATAGATCTTAATTATAATTAATTAACAATCTTGTCAATCACTCCTTGATAAGGTCAGTTCCTATTTGACACCTGGTTATCAAAACAGAGCCTGCCTTTTGTTTAATCTCCCAGGTAAGGATCTCTGTTTCATTTTTTCGGACATGCCTAGCTTGTGGCATTTACTTTTTATATGTTCACCAATATTTAATCAGACTCTGAGGTTTCAAGAGTGAAATACAAAGGTATATACAAATCAGGAATTCAATTCAACTTCAGTGTTTCAAACACTTTGATATTTTGACGTTTGATAGTTAATTTACTTATTCTATAAAGGAACAAATCAAGATCTGTAGGAAACTTCGAGAGATCAAGAAATTTGAGGTTTGGACATTCAAGTCATTGAGAGTCACTATGTAATACATGTTTTATACATTTAGTTTCACAGTTGAAATATACCTACAACAGGAACAGTATGTAGTAGATGTATAAAGTTACATTTGGAATATATACATACAATGTATATTGTAGCTATACAACATACCTAGTAAAACTGATTATGTAATTCATGTATACAAATTTTGTATATTTCAAGTTAACATATACCTGCTTAATGTGTAAATAGATACTTCATTTAAATTCATGGTTGAGATGTTTGATTTCTGTACAAGTATATTTGGAACACACTTAAAATGATATAAGCTGTCACAATGATGATTTTTGTACCCAGACATATAGTTGAGAATATGATAAAATGTATGTTCAAAAACATGATCAAACACGTAAAACATTGTAAAAGATCTTCTTTTCAAAGTTATTTGGTTTTATTAGAATTTAAGTTTTCTCATACTTTAAAAAATCCAGCTGTATTTCTGTATGCAATGACCTTTCAGATAAACTCTTTCGCCTTATCAAATGTACTTCGTAATTTGGTCAGGGGATCTCAGTCCTTTTCGCGCTCAGACTATGTTAAATTCGGCAGATTTTTATACGTTTTATATTTTTGTAAATACAGGACGTGATTTTTATTGGAAAGTGCATGTATTATGTAAAATATATGCTTTTCAATGCTATTTTAAATACCTGAAGAAAATCGGATGAATATATAAATAAACATATCGGGTCACTGAAAGAAAATTTTCCGATTTTTAATGTTACCCTGAATGCTGACGTTGATGAAATGAAAACCGTATAACTGTGGAAAGTATGCGTACCTCATATTTTACAATCGTGCTGCCATGTCCAGTGGAGTTGGGCAGTTCATGATCATATGTTTCAAGAATGATAAAGCCGAGATGTGATGGGATGAGTTAAAAATGGGTCGAGATCACCCGATATACCCGGCACGTGGACAATTTCAGAAACGAATGTTTTGAAACAATGAAAAAGACCAACTTTGCCTGATTTAGGTATGAAATGATGATGTACGAAATTAAACGCAAAGGGTAATAAGGATAAAATGTGTATTACATGTAAATGCAAATTGCACATGTTTACCGAAAGCTAATTTGCAATGCTCGAAGTATGGCGGACAAAAAATAACTGGTATTACGGGTTACGTTTGGCAAGATTGTTGCAATTTACACGTGCATATGTTATTCTAACCGCTAGATGATCTCTTTAGAATATATATGAGATAGAATATCACATAAAATGGGCATGTAAAATTGTTCATGTACGACAGCTCATATCGCTTTAACATGTAAAAGCAGCTTTTAGCAGATAAGTTATGATAATGGTTTTCTAATGTTAAAATAATCATTGAGTTTTTGATGCAAATGGTATTTAGATGACTGAGCAAAATCTTTATGCACGAAGACAAAATTTACTCAACTTGAAATAATTGTAGTTATATTAATATTGAAGATATATCACTATTTTTAAGTGAATGCTGGAAATTGAAATTCTTTTGTTAAAGGTTTTTGAGGATTTTCAAATGTCTTCTTTAATGCATACTTGATAACTTGAATGTGATGATTTACAATTTATGTAACATTTAAACTACCATATAGTCTATAAAGGCCACTCAATGGAACAGGCAAAAGTAGCTATTATATACAGGTGACTTTTATAAAGAGGTTTATCCATTATAAAGAAGTTTACAAAGTTTTGGTTGAATGGCCATTATAGGCAGGTGTCCTTTATACAGAGGTGACCTTTAATGCAAGTTTGACTGTATGTATACATTGATCTTCAGTCATGTGAATAGTTAAAACTTCCATACATTTTGTACCTCTTGCTTGAGAGGTCTGAAGCCATTGATCATGACCAGTAAATTCAGTTACATGTAATATGTGTGTTCGGCTTTTTGATTCTATCACTTTGACAGTACAGTGGAATCTTGTTACGTCAAAATCAGATGAGTCGAAATTTCAGTTACCGTATTCAATCCATTAAGCTCCCATGCCCTTTTAAACGCCCCTCTACCTCTTTGACAAGGCCATGTGGACCTGTACAGTAGCTCCCCCCCCTCCAGCAACAGAATTATGTTGATAGCTGTTCTCGGTAATAATTATAACAACTTTACCACTGTGCCTTATAAAAAATTAACTGCTTTACGTCAATTTGACTATTAATTGGTCCCATTAGGCACCCACACATTTGTCCTGATTTTTGTAGCTCCCTGGGCAATTGGGTCAAATATGGACTGGCCGGTCCAGATTATTTGACCATATATCTATACTACTTTTATTCCGGATATCTTGAATTTTTTATCTCAAAATTTCACTTACCGTATATCAAAGATTATTATTATAGAATTAGTCATGTTGAAAATGTAAATAATAATTGTTTAAACCAATTTTAAGTAAGCAGTACCCTGAGTAGGTCTATCCATTGTCCAATTACAGTAAAACCTGCTTTAGCAACCACCTATCTATAAAGACCACTTTGTCACAAAGACCATATTTTGCTCTCCCCAATTGTACCATTTTGTATTGATTATGGTTTTGGGATATTTCTGAAGTTTTCTTTAGATAAGCAGTTATTTTCATTGTTCATTATGATTCTGTTATATACACGAATCATATATGTACCCAGTACATATACAATATTCAAAATTTCTGGTTGCAGTATAAATTTTGTATGATTTCATCTCAAAAGTTTTCAAACTCAAAAAGATTAATTTATTTTTCTGAATATAAAATAACATTTACAACTAAACAAAACAAAAGTTGGTGTTTCCCAAATTTCAAGTGGAAGTTTACTTCTACAAAATCAAATAATAACCAAGCCTAAATAGTTATACTTGAGAGACCATTAAATTGAAACACGATTTATATTTTCAGGAATTTACCAAGCAAAGACCCAAATGAGGCAGAACGACACAAACAACAGTATGAAGCTATGGTAGAGGCTGCTAAAAGGAAAGGTAATAATTATCATGATTATGTCAGAGGTAGGGGACAAGGGACAAAGATTTCTCCTTTATCATAAAAACTGGCTGCCCATGATAATAATTTAAAAAGGGTGGCATAAAGCTATCTAGAGCTGAAATGAATACTGGAAAGTTATATTTAAATACTTATGACTACTAATGGTATTTGACTAATATATACATATTCAACCTTTAACTACATGCATATTTTATCTTAAATTCTTCTTTAAATTACCCATAATGCTATTAGGTAAATATATTTGAATATATATTATAAGTGTCAAAGATTTAATGATTGAGTATTAAAACATGAGTGTATGAGAAGATCTGTTGTCCATCGTTAACTTTTACACATTTTTTACTTCTTTTCAAGAACCATTGGGCTAATTTTGACAATTATTACTTGTCAGTCTTTCTGAGGGGATGTTATGCATGTAATAAGCGTCAAAAAATTGCTGCTTAATCACCATATGTAGCAATAATACTATTGAATTATTTCTGTGGAATATAGCGATATTATCACAAAGATATCGTTGATATTGCAATGCATATTTCAATCACAATAACACTTTTACCAAGCTTATCCTATCTTTGCTAATAAGTAATGGCAGTATGATGCTGCATTGCTAAATATACTGGTATCAGACATGTAACAGAATATTCAATTACATGTAGTCATTTTAAATTCAAATATTAGCTGTTTACCATTCAATCGAAAATATTAGAACATTCATTTCAGCTCTTCTTTTTGGAGAATTTGTTATTTTCTTGTTTCCAGAAACCTCAATATACATGTATGTGGATTTTAAAATATATATCAGAATGAGTGCAGGTGAGAGCAACTCTTTTTGTTTCTGGCACAAAAAACCTACAAACTTAGAAATATTGTGTGAGGGAGGGAATTCCTTGTTTTCGAGCATTTTATTGGTTATGTTGTAAGGACCCTTTTCTTGACCGCTGGCTCATATATCACTTTGCTGAATAATTTTTGTTTCCATTATCACCAAAAATAGAATATTTATCTAAATACAATTTACTTACAATTCCAGAAATGAAAGAAATGAAGATCAAGAAGAAAAATATGCAGCAGCAGCTGAAGCAAGAAGATCAAATGGTGTCCTTGTCCAAACAGTGGATGTCAGAAATCCTACCTCACTGGGAATCAATGTATGTCAGTTACATGTCTTCACTCAGGTCCTCCTCTTGGAGGACAGTTTGTGTCACTGATGTTAAAGTTACAAAATGAATGTTATTTGATGTGTTCGATTTTTTTGTCTATATACCATGTACAGTAAAGACTGCCAGAGTGACCCCCTATATATAAAATATATATAAAAGACACATTGTCTTATGTGACTGTATTTCAGGTCACCCAACAGTATTTCATATGTATTGATTTGTCTGTATTTAGGTGACTCCCTGTCTTATGTGGCCAAAATCTGCACGTCTTTTTTTAAAAACAGTCTCTCAGTGTTTTTGACTAAATCACTTAAATGAATAATTTTTTAGATTTTGGCAGTGTTTATCCTCATTGCATGCGAAAAAATCAAAAGTTTGTCCGTTTTCATTTACATTATCGAAATCAAGGAACATTTAGTTCGCTGCTTTTAACGTGATGTGTCAAAAACACGTTTTTGCTCCATTTTTCGACTTGATAAAACAGCACTGAGGAATTTCTCAATTTTCAGAAGAAAATTAGACCTATTAGTTTAAACGACCAGGTTAAAGGAATTATGGTGGCTTGGACTCCGAACTTTCTGTCAAATGATCCGAAGTGGTAAAAGTCTGGGCAATGTTCGACAGGAGGGCAGGCAAATGCCTACTATGAATGTGGGGCAACACAATAAAACGGCCGTGACAAGGTATTAACCACAGTATGGAAATTAAAATCGAGAGTCCTCCGATTGTCGCCACCTTGAATTATTTAATTCCGATCAGGTAAGTGTTGTGGAACTGATTGCAATTCTTGTGACGTCAATATGTCTGGCGCTAAAATTTTAGAAACAAAGTTTATTGCCTCAATATTAGATGCATGAAAAATATAGGCATATCACTCACGATCACAAAAGGTGAACATAGTTATCTTTTTTTATGGATTGAAACAATTTTTACATTTTAGCTTGAATATTAAGATTTTCATCCAGATTTTTTTAAGAACCACATTGTACCTTTCACTTGATAAAAAAATGACACAAATTTTGAGTGTTTTCTGTATTGGTATATATATATATTGGCTAAAGTTCCTGGCATTGAAAATTTCTGGTTCACAAATGAAGAGTCCATTGTTTTGTCAGGGGCTGTTATTGATGTTCTATAAGTATCTTTATATGTCAAATTGGTACTTATTTTGCATTCAGGATGTCAAAAATGAATAAAGCAATCATTGCATGGAAAACATTGTTTATTTTAACAAGGAAGATCGCTGCTTTTGATGTGTTTTGAGGAATAATTTTCCACAAGCACTTGATTTATGGTGGCACAAATGTTGATGCATAGTCTGGGGCAATCAATAGGAAATGACTTAGCTTGTGACACAAGGTATTTTGAATTAACCTCACATCTTCCAAGGACTTAATCTGATTGCATTTGACGTCAATATTCTCTTAGAATATGATGGATGCATGATATATTCATCACATCCATCTTGATAGATCTTGATAATCTGATTTGTTTTGTTTACCAAGGACCATTTAGATCTCATTTTTAGGAAGAGTCACTTCAGTTGCCACTGTTTGGAATCATTTCAATTCAAATATCATGTCAAAATTTTGTTTTGCTACCTAATTACAAGTTGATATTGATGATCATCATTCTTAGCGTCAAAACCTCATCTTCCATTAATTTTGTTTACTGTCAGACATAGACCACACTGTTTTGTTTTGTCAAGGACCATATTCTCATTTAGGAAATCACTTCAGTTGCCACTGTAATTCAATTCATGAGAGTTTCTGCCTAAGATGATATCGTCATTGCAGCAATTTTGATAAATAGAATACAACCCATTGAATTGACTTTCAAATAAAAAATGTTCAAACAATGTAGATAACATAGAAGACTGTTGTATACCAGGAAAATTGCTCCTGTTTTATTTTTGCCAAATATAACCTGAAAGTGAATATTTTAAGCTAAAAATTTGAAGCAAGTATATACAGGCCATGCACGAGACTGTGGTGATTTAGGGCGAATCTTAAGATGGGATGAATATGTTTTCTGTCATAAAAGGGTGAAAATAAACGGGGTACAAAATTTCCAGGTATACAATGTCATTTGCCATAGGCTTGTATATTTTCACTTTAGTGAAATTGTTTTTGTTTTTGTATTTTTTTTTGTGAAAACTTCCCCTAAATTTGAGTATGATGTTTTATTTATTAAGATCAACTCACTTTTACTTTTTATATATAAAATCAACTCACTTTTTCAGAACTTTATGAAATCTGTGTCAGTAGGGCGGAAGATCGGATCAAACAAGCCTGCGAGTCTGGAGATACCTGTGGAAACTCGGAGAGTAAGTTGTTTGTAGCGTTTTGACAGATATTTTGATCTGTTCGAAACCTTAGATGTCTTAAAATGATTTTCTGCATCAAATAATTACAGGTGACTCGCGACGGCTCGAACTTCGAAACTTCGAAACTTCAAAGTTCTTGAAACCTCAAAGTTTTGTAGAGGTCCCAATTTTTTCCCTTCATAAATCAAGTAAATTAACTCTTAATTTCTTGAACGTTGAAACCTGGAAGTTCTTGAAACCTGGAAGTGAGTTTATTTATTTATATTTATATATTCCTTTATATTTCACTCTTGAAACTTGGAAGTTTGACTAATTGCCGGTGAATTGATTAAAAGTCAATGCTGTAAGCCAGAACGACACCGTGATCCTTACCTGTAAGAATAAACGATAGGTGTTTTGATAACCGAGTGACAAGTAGTCCTTGACCTAATCGAGTAGTGATTGACAGGATTGTTAATTAATTAAATGCTATCAAAAGAGAAGAACTGTGTAAAGATGTGTCATATTATACCAGTTTATCTATCTCCTATATGATGACGAGTACAAGAGTCACAACCAGGTGGTAGTTTAACTTTTAGATCAAGCGGTACTGTAGATTACTGAAGCAGAAGTGAATGCTATGGCAACATTATATACCTTATATGTCAACATTCGTTTTATTTTCCACATCGGATACATAATGTAGATAACGTATTTACATGGTTTCTATTTCTGAAAATTAGGTACAGGGATTGTTTATGGCAAAATCCATACGAATTACGAAAACAAAATCCCTTGTTTTGTGTAATATCAAGAACATGGATTGGTCGAAATGTCCATTTCCGAGACTCTCAAAACCTCGAACACTTGAAACCACAAACTCTTGAAACCTCGAAGTTTTTCGCTGGTCCTTTGACTTTAGTCACCTGTATAATTAAATGATTAAATATATCACGGACCATGGGGGACTTGTGAGTTATAAGATTAAGGTTGATCTCTAAAGCTTTTTTTACATTTTGATTAGCTTTTTTTACATTTTGATTAGCAATTTTGAACTTAAATTTGTTAAGTATCACCAGCTAATTTTGATTCAGTGTTATTTAAATAAAGAAAATCCTGGCAGTAGAGATTTTTCCTTTGTCATTATACAGTTATTTTATGGTTTTCTTTAGGGCAATAATCAATATGTAGTGGGCTCCCATTTTTCCATTAAACTGCTACTGGCCCGCAAAGATCTCAAAAGAAATTTTTTTAGGATATATTTAGATAAAGAATAACCAATTGTAACATATGAGGACAAGACAGGGTATTGTTAGTTTGTATTAAAGATAAGATAGATTTATTTGTAAGATTAACATGCATATAACAATTAATTAACGTACGTGTAACAATTAATTTATTGAAAAGAGCACTGACACTCTATCATTTTTTTACTGGACAATGGGATCAGTACAGATGAGAAATCTACTGGCCCATCCTGTTATTATGTGGCCAGCGGACCTATGCTAATGACATGCCCCGATATAGGACATTGGGTAATAATATAAACTATTTCATAGTACATATTGATAAGAGACAAATGGCCTCAATAAAGAAACTGGGTGTTTGTTTAACAGATATGTTTATTTTTTATTTACAGCTTCTTCAGAACCCCCGTCCAATAAAGAATCGAGTGTTGAACTCATTAAACTTGATATATCCCGTACATTCCCACAGCTTTGTATATTTCAAAAGGTAAAAGATAATGTTGTGTCATTGTATGTTGTGTTGTAACTTTTCTGTTTCTATATGTCTTGTTCATCTTTATATTTGTAATACTAAATACATTTTGGGCATTTCAATTTAATGTGTACTATTAATTCATCAACTCCTTAAAAAACAAAGGACTGTTCTGTAAATCAATGACTTAGACCAGTCCAAATGTGTCTTTAGGGGTGAATGAGTTAATTCATGTGCTACAAAGAACTAATTTTAGATGAAAAGTTAAGTTAAAGTTAATTATTTAATTGATATCACATTTGCCATTTCATTCAAGATTTTCTTGGAGAGAGATTTTTCTCACACATGTGACAGTTTTTTTTACTAGTATGTAATTTCCTTTTCATTCACTTGTGACTGATTTGTCCATGTAATCAGTCTCACCCTGTAGGGTGAGATGAGTCCATTCCAGAAGTGCCATAACTATTTTTTTAAACATATTTTTGTTGTTTGTTTATACTATACTTATTTTTACTATTTCAGCATGAGAGAAAAAATGTAAAACACCTTTTTGAGAGATGGATTGCAATATCTCAATCCTTATGTACGAAAGTTTTCTGTCTTCTCAGAATTACAAAACACTTAAGCTGATATTTCTTGTTTGTTTTCAGGGTGGACCATATCACGATTTATTACATAGTTTACTTGGTGCTTATGCGTGTTATAGACCAGATGTTGGCTATGTAAGTATTACAATAAGCAGGTTTAGTTTGGATTTGACCCAGTAAATGCCTATGTCCTTATAAGTGCCCCTCACCCTTTAGTTCAGATTTACTCACCTATTTTTTACACAAGGTTGAGTATGTTTTCTAGCCGATTGAGGGGGAGATGAAAAACGTAAGTAACACTTTATCTCTAGCCCCCCCCCTAACAACATAGGAATGTTGATAGGTGTCCTACAACAACTTTACCACCATGCTTTATAAAGAATTAACAGTTTTACATCAATTAGACAGTTGGTTGGTGCCAATTGTTGGTCCGATTTATGGGTTGAATACAATGTGCATATTGCAGTCCAGATGTTGGCTATGTAAGTGTCATAAGGTTTAGATTTGGGGCTACATCAAATCCGTAATGCTAGAGTTGAGGGGATCTATGAAATTGAGAGGAAAATCTTAAGATGTATAACCGTGGTGGCCAGCTTTTAATGGTGGATGAGAAAACTGTTTTAATGCATCCAGAAAACACCACCGGTCTTCCACAACTAAGTTTTTAAAAGGAACATGGAGAAGAAATATAAGACATAAAGGTAAACTGTACACATCTTTAGGATTTCAACATGTTCAGACATTTATTTTAGATTTATTTCTTTTCAGGTTCAAGGGATGTCTTTCATTGCAGCTGTTCTTCTATTGAACATGGATGTAGCCGAGGCTTTTATATGTTTTGCCAATCTTCTCAATAGACCTTGCCAAGTGGCCTTTTTCAGAATTGACGAAGAAATGGTTAGTTAACTGATTATAAGATTAAAATAATAGATGTCAATTTTGCAATGCACCAGACCATTAATAACTGGAAAAATAACTGGAAAACAAGAAAAATAATTCATGTTTCATTTCTGGTTTTGAAATGATGTTGTGCGAAAATTAATACCCGTGAATAATGTCGTATTATAAAACAAAGAAATTTTCTCCCAGTGAAATTAAACATTTTAGTTGTAATATTTAGTTAGGTATTTTTCATGTTTGATATCACTCGGCAGTCAGATGGAGTCTAAAATATTACAATTGTGTACTTATTTTCTTTTGCAGATGAAGTTTTATTTCCAGACTTATGAGGAGCTTTTTGAGGAAAATATGCCGCTATTGTATTATCATTTCCAAGGAAGTAACGTAACACCGGACATTTACATTATTGAATGGTTTGTAATCTTATGTTTTTAAGGACTTTTTTGTACAATTTATTTTTAGAAGTTTTAGGTCATCTTAGCCAAAAGTCAAGACCTATTTCAATCATCTTTTGTCTATCGTTGTGAGTTGTTAACATTTACATGTTTTCTTCTCAGGAACCAGTGGGCCAATTTTAACTAAATTTGACAGGAAGTGTCCCTATGTTAAGCTGCATAAAGTTTTATTTCCTCCATTTTGGCCCATAGATGAGAGAGCGAATTTAAAAACAAAGATGAAATTTTCAAGCCAAATAAATGAAGCCTTGACATACATTTCATCCAGGGGAAATTTAAGATGAGGTCTGTCTGTAATTCTGTTCTGATTACATATTCATGTTTAGAAATTTGTTGGGACTGGCAGCATTTGTGTTTCACAAACACATCTTGTATTTTTTTTTATCAAATGTCATTATTATGGAACTATAAAATATCCTTTTTCTCATTGTTCAAAATCTTGCTAGAAAGTTATGAGTACAAGTAATAATGCATAATTTATTTTATCTAACTCATCAACCCTTGAAAAACAATGGCCTCTTCTGAAAATCAATGACTTAGACCAGTCAAAACTTGTCTGTAGTGGTATATGGGTTAAATAGCTCACATAGTTCCACAGAATTTAATATTTGCCAGCTAGTAGTTAAAAATAGATGAGGATTATAAATCGATCAATAAAATGTGATGCAACAGTTGTTTATCGGGTAACGACATTATGAATCAAATCAGCGGAATTGACCTTGTACATACTCTGTCAGATACTATTCTCCCGTCTGTTTCCAAGTAATGAAGTAAAGAAAGTCTTAAACAATAAAACAGTTACAGACTTTAAGTAGGTCACAATGAGGTTTTATCAAACCTGGAAAATATATATTCACCTTGCCTTCCAGCTCGAAGAAGAAAAATGATCTCGGTTGTGATAAATTCTTCACAACTAAATGTACCTATTTAATGTCAATAATTGTGTGATACTACAGTTGATTTACAAGACGCTAACTCATCAACCCCTGAAAAACAATAGACTCTTCTGTAAATGAATGACTTAGACCAGTCCAAATGTGTCTTTAGGGGTGAATGAGATAGAGATATGTTTACCACTAATGAAACTAATGAAGGTTGAGATATCTCAACTGACCATGTGAGAAAATCATGAGGGGGGTGATGATTTTGAGAAATCGTAGGGATTTTAGAAAATGATATTTTGAATCATAAAGTTTTGATTTATGTTGATGTGCTTTATATTTTTTGTTATCTTTTTTAGGATTTTCTCATTGTACAGCAAGTCTTTACCCCTTGACGTTGCATGTAGAATATGGGACATATTTTGTAGAGATGGGGAAGAATTTCTCTTCCGCACAGCTTTAGGTAAGTGTTTTAGATTTGTCTCAACTGTCTGAATGATCTCAGATTTTGTCAAATAAACGCTGTCACATGACATTGACCATACTTTGATCATTCTGAGTCTGTCTGTCATCTCTACATAATTATATAGCTTCTATATAATATCATAGATAAAATAAATTAAACTGACTGATAATATATTTCAGTCATTTATGTATCGGTAAACCGATTTCCTTATGATATCATAGTTACGCTGTGTAGTTTAATCAGTCTGTTTGTCAGCTATACTGTAAACATTAGAACTTCGATGAGCCCAACATCAACAAGTTACATTTCTGGATCTTTTATTTATTATTGACAAAGTCACACTTAATTTTGTAGTTTAATGCTACTTATAAACAATTTACAATTCATAAAACTTTTCTGAGTCAAATTTTTCAATGTTTTGATTGAATTTTTTGGGCCCTGTTCTATAAAAACCATCGAAAATTCCTACAAATAATTCAAAATTTTCGTATGTTAATAAATTCTCTTTTTATGATTATTCACAGGTATTCTGAAATTGTTCGAGGATATCTTAATCAGCCTCGACTTTATACACCTTGCACAGTTCTTGACAAAACTACCAGAAAATCTGCAGAGTGACGCTCTCTTTAATGCTATCGAGTGCATTAAAATCAGCAAGGACAAAAAGAGATTTGCACAGTTATTGGCAAACAAGAAAGATGCTGCTAGAGACAATACTTGAGAAAACGGAGATTTACTTTGTGAGGAAAATTTTTTTTTATGTGTTCATCAGAAGAGTTGCTCATGGCATCAAGACTAGTCCAGTCCTCATAAGCACAACAATTTTAATCATTGTCCAGCACTGCAGAATCAGTGCTATGATCTGTGCTTATTTTTGGTAGGGTTCAATGATCACATTAGTCTGGTTCCAATTCGTTTTACAGTTGGACAAGCTACTAAGGACTCAAAAAGAAAATCCATTCTTGGTAGAAATTTTGATTTCAAGAGAAAGTATCTAAAATGAAATCTTTTTCAATCACTTTTTTTTTGTATTTTCTTACATCAATGTAATGCTTACAGTTTTTTTGGACAAGTGATATTTGCATTCAGACAAGTAAATTTGAAGACTACCTGTGCAGCATGCTGTATGATTGACAAGTTTGATGGATTTGTGAACCCCTGAAGCTAACCAAAAAAGTTCAACAGGATCCTCACAGCTACATAAAAATATGGCTTTGTACAACTTATAAATAAGCCTTGAAAATTTATTTCACCTTTTACTCGATGCTTCAGCAGAATGTAGTAATGTCTGCCAATGCTGACCAAGTTTGAATCTGCTCGATCATTTTGAGATGAAACTTGCAAGGTTACTTCTTAATTGACCTATGTCCTCAATAATTGCTACTAACTAGTATTGTGACTATTTTCTGTTTTCTGACTTCAAAGTCATTAATTACAAACAATTCAGATACAGAAATTAACCACACAATCCAGATACAGAAGTTAAACAGACAATCCAGATACAGAAGTTAAACAGACAATCCAGATACAGAAATTAACCACACAATCCAGTTACATAAGTTAAACAGACAATCCAGATACAGAAATTAACCACACAATCCAATTACGTAAGTTAAACAGACAATCCAGATACAGAAATTGATTGTAAAAAATCCAGATACTGAAAGTCATCACAAACAATCCAGATACAGAAATTGATCACAGACAATTCAGATACAGAAATTGATCACAGACAATTCAGATACAGAAATTGATCACAGACAATTCAGATACAGAAATTGATCACAGACAATTCAGATACAGGAATTTATGACATCCACTAAATCAGGTTGTGAAAACTATCACAAAAAATCATGATACTGAAATTGATTACTAATGTGGTAATTATCTCCATTTAAGGCATTTGGTCTGTGACAGGTTAACTCTGAAAACTGTTCACAATACTTTAAATTCAGTTTTATTTGTGAGAATTTTATTTATGTGTAATTTCACAAGAGCTCTTACTTACGAAATAAAATTATCGCATTATGAAGTATGCTAATTTAGTATTGTGAAATGGGCATTCAAAACCACAAAAATATCATCTCGCAAATAAATCTAAAACTTGTGTATTGCAAAATTAAGGTCCTGCAAAAATTTCCAGATTTACAGCAATTTGAACTTTATTAGGTCTAGTTCATCAGGTGTTGGTAATTAGTTTAACTGAGAATTTGTTATAAAATGTGGAAAATAAAGTGTTAGTTGTGATTATTGGAGAATTGCACATGTGTGTTATAGTAATACATACTGCACAGGATAAAAAAAATGATATATGTATTCTAGAAGTCTAGTGCTATACGACTCGTCTCATCAATGCAAGTTTATGACATATCTAGTATGCCTGTTATTATGTACTTGTTGGTCTGTGGATCATGTCTGAATGTGTACAGTTTGATCAGAAGAAATATCTACATGTGTACTAGTTTTACAGTGGATTTCTATCTCCAAGGTTACCAGTTCTACTGTAAGTTATTTCTACATGTGTACTAGTTTAACAGTGGATTTCTATCTCCACGGTTACCAATTCTACTCTTAGCTATATCTACATTTGAACTACTTTCACAGTGGATTTCTGTTGCCATGGTTATTAGTTCTACTCAAATCTATATCTTCTTGTGCATTTGTTTTACAGTAGATTTCTATCTATCTCCATGGTTAACAGTTCCACTCTAAGCTATATCTTCTCGTGCATTCGTTTTACAGTAGATTTCTATCTTTCTCAATGGTTACCAGTTCCACTTTAAGCTATATCTGCATGTGTACTACATGTAGTTTTACAGTGGATTTCTATCTCCATGGTTACCAGTTTTACTCTAAGCTATATCTACAAGTGTACTAGTTTTACAGTGGATTTCTATCTCCATAGTTACCAGTTCCACTCTAAGTTATATCTTATCTTGTACAAGTTGTACATGGATCTTACGCCCAGATGTAACAGTTTGACTGTTAATTACAATCTACAAGGATTAATGCTAACTTTCATTCATTGAATTTATGGATACAGTGGTGTTTTAACAATGGTCAGTCAGAGTATTTGGAATTACTCATACTTTTTTGAGATAAGATTTAGTGTTCGAGAAGATGGCTTTATGTGATGTATATGGATAATTCTTTGCATTAAAGATGCATAATTCAATCTGAACTGTGTTATTTACTTAGAGGGTATAGGTTAACAGAAACTTTTTACAATCAGTCAAGGCACTGCTATATCAGTGGTTTATGTAACATCATCAATAACCAGAGCTCACCTGCTCAAAACTTATAAAAAAATATTCTTAAGTTCCTGCATATTCTAAACTTGGCCTGCTTAGCCAATCAGATTTAAGGATTAGTTGAAGTTGAGCAAGATTCTCAAAACTGAGTAATTTTCAAGTTTAATGCTAGTGAGGCCAGAGCCAGAAGTCATAAAACTTAACCAATACTCTACTAATTTTTTTGATAAATTTCAGATGAAGTCTCCACAATTTAAGCATTAGAACATTTTTGTATCTTTATCATAAATAATTGTAAAAAGTATCGCTCATTTGAGGAAAACTTCAGAAATATCCCAAAAAGTTTGACTATTTACTCAAATTTTGAGTACAATACTCTAGGTTTTTTTTGCAAGAAAATAATGTTTCCTAGTAAGTCACGTTCAGAAATTTAAGAAAAACAAAATAAATGATGAATTATGAAATATGAGTTTGAATATTGAGTATATTTGGTGACTTTTGGCTTAACGGTATGTACAAAATAGTTTATGTGAACTGTCAATGTTGGAGAGAGAATTTTTTGACAGATCAGCTTATTTTTTAGCTATGGTACATGTAATTTATTCACACAAAGGTTGAAGTGTGATATGTACACAGTCAATTTGTCTTTCTTTTAAATATGTGCAATGTTGGAGAAACTAATAGCTTTCTTTATGTAAATGCTTTTTTATATTTATAGAAACCTGTGTAAATGAATGATGTGTGAAAAAAGAGTACTCATGTATTTTTTCCTTTTTGTTTGTTTGTACATAGCAATGTATTAATACATATTCTAACAAATTTAAACACATGTATAAGATTTGAGATTATATTTTCCTAAATGTCATAAATGGCAGTACCGGACCAGCACTTGTATGTGAATGCTATTATTTGTTTCTCTCTTCATTTTCTCTGTTTTTGTGTATGATTTATTTGATATTTGAAAATGTTTTCAACAAAACGAAACTTGACGTGATTTTATCTGTGTTGGAATAATGATGCTTCCCGGAATTTCCACCATAATTGTATACTATAGTTAACCACCTTTTTCATTTTTAAAAAAAAATGAAGTCTGATACATACACAACCATGGTTAAGATAAGTTGTGGGTTTATATTCTTTGAATAGTTAAGATTTGAAAAAAGACAGACATTGTACACTGATATTATATACTGATGTACACTGACAATGTACACTGACATACACTGATCATCTACACTGATGTACACTGACATTATATACTGATGTACACTGACAATGTACACTGACATACACTGACCATCTACACTGATGTAGTCTGACATTATACACTGATGTACACTGACAATGTACACTGATGTACTCTGATATTATACACAGGCATTGCATACTGAATATATATCTACACGAATATTGTAATCTGACATTGTACACCTATTATATTTTAAATTGGCAATGTACACACACACCCGCACACATTATATATTGATAATGTACACTTGTATTGTTCACCTAGAATTTACACTTACACTGTACATTGGTGTACACACATTGATGATATACACTTACACT
Source organism: Atrina japonica (assembly GCA_030159075.1). Taxonomy (NCBI): domain Eukaryota; kingdom Metazoa; phylum Mollusca; class Bivalvia; order Pterioida; family Pinnidae; genus Atrina; species Atrina japonica. The sequence continues at coordinate 355,384 of BROG01000216.1, read as the reverse complement.
GTACATTGATGGTGTACACACATTGATTATATACACTTACACTGTACATTGACGGTGTACACACATTGATAATATACACTTACACTGTACATTGACGGTGTATACACATTGATAATATACGCTTACACTGTACATTGATAGTGTACACATATTGATAATATACACTTACACTGTACATTGATGGTGATAATATACACTTACGGTGTACACACATTGATGATATACACTTACACTGTACATTGATGGTGTACACACATTGATTATATACACTTACACTGTACATTGACGGTGTACACACATTGATAATATACACTTACACTGTACATTGACGGTGTATACACATTGATAATATACGCTTACACTGTACATTGATAGTGTACACATATTGATAATATACACTTACACTGTACATTGATGGTGATAATATACACTTACGGTGTACACACATTGATGATATACACTTACACTGTACATTGACGTTGTACACACATTGATAATATACACTTACACTGTACATTGACGTACACATATATTAATAATATACACTTACACTGTACATTGACGGTGTACACACATTGATAATATACACTGTACATTGACAGTGTACACACATTGATAATATACACTTACACTGTACATTACGCACAGCAGACTTTTTATGGTTCTCTTGTTCTGTATTTTTCTTTTGACATTTGATGTATCTAATGCCCGTCTTGTAAATGTTGAGTGCCTAAATGGTACATGGAATATAGCCGTAACATTTTATCATTTTTTAACATCTTTTTCTCCACATTATGCACAGACATGAAGATATGATAGTTAACTTAGTAAAAAAAAAAATATCATAAGTACACTCAGATCAAGACAAAGAGACTCTTTATAGCTTACTCAGGGCAAGCCACTTGACAACTATGCTGTAATATTCTTGCTTCTATCTTTATAGCTTACTCAGGGCAAGCCACTTGACAACTATGCTGTAATATTCTTGCTTCTATCTTTATAGCTTACTCAGGGCAGTCAGTTTAACAACTGTTCACAACTGTATTGTACCCATCTTTGGAAGTCGACTTAAAGGTGCTCTTTCAGACTATCGTGTGTATGGTCAGAATTTTGTTATTTGCTTGATGACGGGTTTAATATAATATTGTCTAAAAATAATATAAACATAATAAATAACTAAAACAAAATCAGTTTGACATTTTTCTGCAAGGATTTTACATACAGTAAAACTTTGATGAGAAAAGTTTGATACATCCTGATTTTGACTCATGAATGGTAATTGGGAATCAGACGGTTTTTAGTTTCAAAGGTTTGCTAGGATGTATATGACTGCTTCAAAACATAATAATACATATACAGCCATGATATTTAGTAGTTATTGCTAAAATTGACAAAATATTCGGTGAAATTGAGTGTTTATGAGAAGAAGAATTGCTATGGGGTGATTCTGTACACATGTAAATTTTGGCTTTGATTTATTTGCAGGGATTTTAGATGATTTTATAGAAATGGGCCCAACAAATTATTTGAAACATCGAAGATTTGACTCATAAAGTTGGAATTATAAATTGTTTACAAGTAGCGATAAATAACAAAGCTAATCAGGACTTTGCCAATAGTTTGAAACATCGAGAAATTTGACTCATTGATGTTTGACTCGTTGGGTCAAGATGATAACCATGTTTTCAGTTACAGTGAGGAGCCTCTGTGGCCGAGTGGTTAGAGCATCACACTTTGAACCATGAAGTCTCTCATTTCTGGTCAGTGCAGGTTTGAACTGGAACCTAAGCTCATTTTTGTGAGAAACTTTGCCAGTTTACTTGCAGAAGGCCCATGGTTTCTTCCCGGGTACATTGTAACCGGGTTCTCTCCTCCACCAAAAAAATCTGGCCATCACCATGTAACTGGGAAATTGTTGAGTGGGCAGAAAAGACTATTCAAAATCAAAATTGAACTTGCTCACAAAATTCTGTGAAAAAGCATCTGCCGTGTCTTGTTTGTTGATTGACATTTTAGTTTTTAGATAAATTTGAAAAAAAAAAAACATGATTGTCTAATTGTCTATATACTGAGCATTCATTTCTCCCATTGTTCACAGATTTTTCCTTCATTTTAATGGGGAATACCCCTAGGGTATTGACAAGCTACAAGCATGTGATGTCACAATGCAATTTATGATGTAGGGTGTCTGTGGTGTCTAGAATGCAGTACATAATGTCAGATTTTATATGCATAGATCTACATATACTTGGGAGAGAAATAATCAACCCCTACCTAGAGTGTATGACAAATGAATCTCAATCCAAAGGTAAGATTCTTGAATGCAAATCCTCAGCAAGCCTTGGGTTTGTCATTCAAGAATCTTACCCTCGGATCGAGATTCCTTTGTCATACCCTTAATCATTAAACGTAAATGGGATATTAACAATTATTTGTATTTTCTTAAGTTTTGTATTTTTTTAATAGGATTTTGTTTATATTTTGATTATAAATGACTGAGATTACAGCTCATATCAACGAGATGTTTACTGCCAGTTGTGTACAAACCAGTTAAAATCACATTGTTGAAGAAAAAAGGGTGATGCAGGAAATTCACTAAATAAATGTACCAACCATGTAATATTTGCTAGCCAAGTGTCTGATTTAGATTTCTTTACAAACATTCAACATTTGTTGCCTTAGTCACAAGGTAACCGGACCATTTTTTTTCTCACTGAAATTCTCATCAACAGGTGGGATATGGACCGCCACCAGGAAAAAAACTAATGACAGTTATAACTGTCATTAGGAAAAACAATTAGTGTCAGTTATGACACATCAGGAAACAAATGGCAGTTATGACTGTCATCAGGAAACAACTAATTGCAGCTATGAACGTCTTCAGGAAAAACAACTAATGTCAATTAAGATTGTCATCAGGAAAAACAACTAATGGTAGTATACAATTATTGACTGGGTCTGTGGACAACAGCAATTTTGTTGGCACCCGAGGTCCTGACTACTGCCTGATGCGAAGCGTTGTTCCCTTCAGACCCAGTTGATAATTGTTTTGTTATATGAAACATGTTTAAATAATTTTATTCTTTTTAGTTCAGCATAACATTTCCTTAAGAAATTGTTTAAACATTCATCGCTGTGCACGAATACATGATTTAGAGATATACCACTATTTACTAAATAATCTCCAAGGACTTCACTGCGACCGTTATAATATTTGCTGTGTTTTTACTGTCATGATCGTTTAGATTTTTGTCAGCTGTTCCTCATCAGAACCAGCGAAACGGTTTGATGCATCCATTGTTTACTTTAGAATCAGCTGACTGACTGACATTAAAATGGTTCCCCACGACACTTAGTCAATCAAATTGCAGTTGTATCACAATCACAGGAAATTGAAATGCCACCTTGACAATCACACGAGGGCAAAAAGTAAAAATTAAAAGACCGGGCAGGAGAAATTGTTTTTGTCAGGAATGTTTAATAGCAAGACTGTTACTTATTTTGTTTATAGTTTGTATAGGGAATTTTAAATATGAATATAACAATTATAACTCTTATAAGGAAACATAACTACATGTGGTGTCAGTTACAACTGCCATCGAGATATATATTCAATTTCAGAATTTTGTATGAACGCTAGAAATAGATATAAGTTCTGGAAACAATCCTCTATTGAAGTAAATTGTTTTAACTCTTTCAACACTATATACCATAATACATTGGTCTAAGAGAGTAGAAATTACCATACCATTTAGAAGAGTCAAATCGTTTAAAAAATGTATCAACAGTTACATCTCAGTTTTTGTGCAGTGAAGTGATCCAGAGAATTTTTCAACCAATCAGCATCACTGTTAAATTTTCTGCGATATAAGTCGGACACTTGGCAAGTAACCTGCTGCTCAGTTTGTTTTTGTTATACTCATGTGGTCCTAGGCATACTCTGTAGATCTGTACAAGAAATGTCTGTGATAAAATAATGTAAATAAAATTTTCTATGAGCCTTGTCTGTAATACATGTACATATTTATATATATATATATCACACGCCAGTAAAATTGTTTGGATGAATGTTGAATGTTTGAATATATCTGCGTCCTTTCAAAGTGCATTTGTAAAATTTTAGATTAATAAAACTTACAAAATAAGCCTGCAGTGTTTGAGTTTTTCTTTCAGGCAAGTATTTACAAAGTATGACCTTTGATTTCTGTATGGAAATGATTTTAGTTTGAAGTCTTAGTCAGAGAAACCATTGTAGACTGTTCATAATACAAGGCAAAAGTTAGTACAGTGATTCAGTCTGCATGCTGTACAGTCCTTCAGTCTGCATTCTGGGCAATTGTTTAGTCAACATGCTGTACACTGATTCAGTCTACATGCTGCACAATGGTTCAGTCTACATGCAAAATGGTTCAGTCAGCATACTACGCTTTTTCAGTTTACATGATGCACAATGAATTTGTCTACATGCTGCCTAATCATTCTGTCTACATATACAATGGTTCGGACTACATTCTGCACAATGATTAAGTCTACATGCTGCACAATGGTTCCATTTAAATGCTAGGCAGTAGTTTAGTCCACATGCTGGGCAATGAATTGGTCTGCATAATCTTTAATGGTTTAATCTACTTTCTTTACAACGGTCCAGTCTGCATGCTGGGCAATGGTTCAATCAAAATGCACAATGGTTCAATCTACATGCTGCACATTTGAGTCAGTCGACATGCTGAATGGTTCAGTCTGCATACTATTGAATGGTTTAATCTACTTGTTTTTCAATGGTTCAATCTGCAAGTGGTTCAGTCTGCATGCTAGAATGATTCAGAATACATACTGCACTCAGCATTCTTATGGTTACATCTAACTGCTGCACAATGGTCCAGTCTACATTCTGCACACTGAGTCATCATACATGTTCTATTAAATGGTTTAATGTACTTGCTTTACAATGGTTCAGTCTACATGCAACATAATGATTCAGACTACATGCTAGACAATTGTTCAGTGTACATTCTACACAATGTTTCAGACTACATGCTACACAGTGATTCAGTCTAAATGCTAACATGCTACACAATGATTCAGTCTACATGCTACACAATGATTCAGTCTACATGCTACACGGTGGTTCAGTCTACATGTTATACAATGATTCAGACTACATGCTACACAATGATTCGGACTACATGCTACACAATGATTCAGACTACATGCTGCACAATTATTCAGTCTACATGCTACACAATTGTTCAGTCTACATGCTACACAATTGTTCAGTCTACATACTGGGCAATGGTTGAATCTACTGCATTCAGTCTGCATACTAGAATGATGCTGCTTTGTTCTTCAGTCAGTATACTATACAAGGGTTCAGTCTACATGCTGCACAATGATTCAATCAACATGCTGCACAATGATTCAGTCTACATGCTGCACAATGATTCAGTCTACATGCTGCACAATGATTCAGACTACATGCTGCACAATGGTTCAGTCTACATGCTTCCCAATAGTTCAGTCTTCATTCAATGTGTTGTACAATGGTTTAGTCAACATACTACACACTGGTTCAGTTTTCATGCTAAATAATTATTCAGTCTATTACATGTTCTAAAATGGTTCAGTCTATTTATTTCGCGACAGTGCATAGTACATACATTTACGTGTTAGAGCTTTGTGCATTGGACCATGATGTCTCTCATTTCTAGTTAGCGCAGATTCAAGTCACGCTGGAACCTGGGTTGATTGTAAGTTCACTAGCGAAGGCCTGTGGTCTCACTCCGAGTACACTGTAACCATGCTCACTCCTCTCCCAATTGAAAAATCTTTGAGTATGGGTAAAACATCTTTTATAGCAAACAAAATTCATACAAAGATGCTCTTTAGAAGATTATAATGTGATGTCACAAATTTATTTTTTGTGAAAACTTATGTTTCAGTCGTCATTTGATAACTTGAACTACGTTGATTTATAACAATCAAAATAAGTAAAAATCCGACGATTCAACATTTTTTGATCTCACAAAACATTTCAGACACTGTAAGGGCCGGTTTTAGTCTGGCCGCAGCGGGCGTGTGTCCTTTAAGTTGTCAAAAACATAAAAAGGTGGGGAAAAAAATTAACAAAATCATGACCTTGTGCCATCTTACTTTTTCCATCCCAGTGCGTCTTAGATAGGGATACAATTTTTTAAATAGCGTAAAAAAATCAATAAATATATTTCTTAATTTAACCCTTTCACCCTTGAGTATCTGAATGGTGTGCTGTTTCTATAGTTCATGGTAAGTTTATTGTGGCCTGTAGGGTGACAGACCACCTCCGAAGAGTTCCGACTTGCATGCCCACGCAACTTCGTGGTAAATGCAAAATGCAATTTTTCAAAAATACAAAATAATTTCTGATATAAAAAATCGTTTTGATTTTTTTATATCAGAAATTCGATTGTTTGCTTATCAGAAAATGATTTTGATATCAAAAATGTTTTCTGATATATAAAAAAAATATTTTCTGATATCAGAAATTCGATTATTTGATATCAAAAATAATTTTTTGATATCAGAAAATAGTGAATAAATAATAAAACGGTGCCCCATATACATACAGGTCCCTTCCATCTGGGAGCCAATGTGAGATCGACTCCTAAGGCACCGGATAAATGATATATAATACTATTTTTATTTTTTCTCCTTCTTCACAGAAAAATCAAAATAGTAAAATACCTTCACCGTTGTCGCTGTAACTAATTCGAGTCCCGCAGAAGAATGTCATGTTTTCATTTTTGAATTTACTCTGTGGGGGGTATATACAAAAATTAAAACATGACAACTAGTTTTCATGTTTTAATTTTTGTACTTACCCCCCACAGAGTAAATTCAAAAATTAAAACATGACAAGAAGATGCGGGAAATAAATCAAGTATAACTCTACATATTTGGCTAGCATATCTTGTTTTTATAATTCAATTGAAAAAGTCATTAGCTGTGTTTCAAATGAGAGAGAGAGAGAGAGAGAGAGAGAGAGAGAGAGAGAGAGAGAGAGAGAGAGAGAGAGAGAGAGAAAGAGATAGATATTTAAATTTTATTTTTGACTTTTTATACATGACGTAGTCCATAATATCAAATAAGATCGGTCTATACACACTTGTCACAGTTGTCCTTTTTTTAAAACGTGAATATCACTGCCAACTCTTGCCGAAAGTGTGGCGAACAAAACCATTCTTCATCGTGATTGCCAGCACAGTCAAGGTGGTGCCAAACATCACCATGCACTTCTGATACCCAGCCTCACACCCAACCATTTCTTGTAGCAAACAACAAGATTGTGCCATAAGTGTGAAATGTGTTTCAGGTGGATTGATTGATTGATTTTGCATTTATGTCTGACCATAAACTCCAACCTAAGCAATATTCACAATTATACAAAAAATTACACTTACCCCCCCAACAATGATAATCAATATGTGGAGGACATAAAAAGTACAAATTCCGGTTTGAGTATTTCTTGAATAAGAATAAAAGTATGTTTTTAAGTTATGGTAATAGATTTACTTGAGTCCAGTGGCGGGTGCAAAAAAAGGAAGTCTTACCCGGATTTGAGCTCAGAACGATCCCAGTGTTGTATTTACGGTATATATATTTCACTAGGACTACCGATTACTTTAATATCTAACCCAGGCTTGAAATATGTGTTGTCGTAAAATGTTAAATAGTTTTGGGTATAGTTTGCCTGCAAGGCCAGGATAGGCCTACTAAGCTGTGCTCTGATAGGGGAGAAATCGATCAGATTGTAACACGAATATGACGTCACACAAAATTCCCGAAGAAATTAATCGACGGACAGTGGACAACTGCACTGGCTCTTCGAGAAGAGGTAAATTCAATGCTCCATGAAAGTAGACCCATTTAAAGGGTGCTTATTGACATTCATATTAATATAAGTAATTTAATTTATCACAGAATATATTCATTGTAATAATTCCACTGAGAAATATACCCGTACTTGTTTATTTTTATTTCCTAAAGCCAAGGGGGTCCATAAAGGGAATTTCCTAGGTCACTTCCATGTTCTTTTTAAATTAATGGTTTAAGATAATCACAGAGATAATATCTTTGTATATTTAATTCAGAGTAATGGTATAAAGTGAAATTAAACCAACCTTAACGCCTGATTGTACTAAGAAAATTATTTTAATCCCCCATTTAGTACCTATCGTAGTGGTATGGGAGTACGGAAAGGTACGCCATAAAGGTTATATATGTTTACAAGGCCCTGTCATGCTGTTTGTCGTTAAGCCCTTAGTAAGCGCTTTATGGATCTATATTAGTCGGTGTGTATTATTTTATCAGACTTTAGGACATGTTTCTGCTGAAAACAAAAACCCAAACAGAACCTTGCCCAGGGTTAGGGAGCATTTCTTTTTGCAGGGTGTGAATTGTGTGCATCTCCCTTGGGCTTGGCCTTGAATGGCTTGATGTTGAACATGTTTAGATGTTGAGCTGTCCATTTCCAACAGATTTAGCCTCAGCGTGCATGGACCAAAAATCTATCTGAGTGGCTTACTTCAGATATTTGGAAAATTTTGATATTTCGAATTTAGACGTTATAGCGAATAGTAAAGGCTTCAATGACAGAAATTAGGGCCTAGTTGTCTAATAAATTTAAACTTTATCCTTTTTTTCAACTGTGTGAGCTTAAATTAATCAAACAGAGTAGAATTAAATGATCATTTGAATATTAAAATAATGCCATCTTCCACTGTGAATGAAATTTCGATGTTTTAAGTTGTGGACAGTTGCATTATATAAACCACTGGTGATTCGGTGGGGGGGGGGGGCACATACCCCCTAAAATTGCCCTTTTATAAGTTTTAGTGTCTTGAAGCCAGAGAATGACCTATCAGAGCTTTTAAAATCAAAACAATTTCTAGACTAAATCCAGAAATAGGCTTCTCAGATCTATTAAAAATAAAACAAATTCTGGACCCCATTTGTGTTCGTTGAAACCCAAGTTTTTTCCTGAATAATTAGTCTGTCAGTTTAATGCATTATTTGAATTAAAATGAGTCGCAATGTGAAAATTAACTCTATGTGTGCATTTCTGGGAAAATGCCCTGGACCAGGGGGAAAACGTAGTCCTATAAAATGCCTCATTGGCTACCAATTAATTGGATTATTCAAAATTGTTATCTTTGGAGCTTACTCCCGAACCCAACTTCCACTTAGTTTCAGGTAAAATTAATCAGTAAAAATATCTTAAGGATAAAGAGGTCATAATTCAGTGTCTGTCTCTATTGATAAATCAACCCTCTTTTGAGAAGGATAATCGGTGTGATTTATTGGCGGAATCCAGGCATATTTTCCATCAGGAAGCAGAAAAATGTGTATATGGACTTACAAATTTCAAGTGTTTTGTGAAAGATATTTAAAACCCGACCACCATTACAATCCAATACTTTGTAATGTATTATGTGTAGTGACCAGGAAAGGGTTTAGACAGAACCGTAGTGAAAAAATGGGTGTTCAGTGAGGCTTTATTATAAATATCTTGTATAATACTGTTACTCTCACCCCAACTCCTGAAAAAACTCTCGATCCGCATCTTAGGGCACTGTGAAGATAAAAAGTATGCCTCCTTTTACCAAAAATCCTGCATCCGCCTATGTTAATCATATTAAAAAAAAAACAAATCTTGCAGCCAGTCTTGTTTTAAATAGGAATTGTGAATGATGAATGAATAATGATAGAAATGAAACCAGGGCTGGACAAATATCTTTGGAGTCAGCTTGCCCAGGGCAAGCTGAAAGTAATTTTCAACTTCAGCGTCTGATCCTCAACAAGAAGGTTCCTAGTTCGACCATGATTGTGCTAGAAATTCAGAGGTTATGTTTCAGCTGCTGTCCTCACAGTTCTACACCTGGAGTAGATGGGTGGGAAATGGTCTAGGATGTATGGTTTGATACCTTCATCAGTTGTAAAAGTGAAATGGCACTTAAAAAGCCATTGGAAATACGAACCACTCAAGCAAGGACGTGTACACATATACTTAACTCCTGCCTCACATGTACAGGGAGGAGTGGAAAGTACTTTAGTAGTCATGCTACTTATTCAATCAAGCCAAATCAAGCAAAAGTGATTGAGACCAGGAAATCTCAATCTAGTAAAGATTCAATAAAACTCTGCCACATGTATTTGGAAAGCATTGTAGCATTCAATAACATGTTTTTCCTACTAGTTCGATCATCATTCAAGGGAGACAACTCCGCTGTCTCTAAAAATACTTAGGTGGCTGGTAATACATAAATGTATCTTGTCATTAGTTTATTTGGTTTGCGGTTGTTTTACAAATTCTTCCTAAGATTTTTTTTTCACATGATGTGGAGATTTATCTAGCTCTGGGTGAAATGCCACACATTTTGACTGATGTACTGATGGTTCATTTACTTGCTAGATCCCAATTTTGGCACAGGGTCTTGGTTCTCTGCTTCACAAAAATGATCAATGATTTTCCCTTTTTATATGGAGTGTTTGGAGCAGACAATGTAGATTTTGCAGGTTATGGTTTTTTGAATTGAATTATTGCCCTTTTAAGCTGCTCACATTTCAATGTTTTTGTTTTCCATCATTTCTTTTATAGTGATTATGAAATCATCTACATCATGTTCTAATGTTTCTTAGTTAGCATTGCAGTGAGAACTAAAATTATATTTTGGAACCTGTCTTGTGAGACCACTATTGCTAGAAGACCTTGTCTTGTGAGATTATTTACTGTCATATAAAAAACTACCTGTTTTGTGAGACCACTGTCATTAAAAGACTACCTGTCAGTCTTATGAGATTACTGAAAAAACACCTGTCTTATAAGTTATAAGACCACTTTTGTGAGAAACCTACCTGTCTAATGATACCACTGTTATAGAAGACTACATGTATCTCTCTTGTGAAATTACTGTCAAAGAAGACCACCTGTCTTATAAGACCACTTTCATAGAAGACCTCCAGTCTTGTGAGACCACTGTCATAGAAGACTACATGTACCTGTCTTGTGAAATGACTGTCAAAGAAGACCACTCTCATAGAAGACCTCTTTTCTTGTGAAACCACTGTCATAGAAGACTACATGTACCTGTCTTGTGAAATCACTGTCAAAGAAGACCACCTGTCTTGTGACAACATTATAATTAGAAGACCACCTGTCTTGTGAGACCAATGTCATAGAAGACCACTTGTCTTATGACACCATTACAATTAGAAGACTACCTGTCTTGTGAGACCACTGTCATAGAAGACTACATGTACCCATCTTGTGAAATCACTGTCAAAGAAGACCACCTTTCTTGTGAGACCACTGTCTTTAGAAGACCACCTGTCTTGTGAGACCACTGTCATAGAAGACCACCTGTCTTGTGAGACCACTATCATTAGAAGACGACCTGTTTGTGAAACCACTGTCATAGAAGACTACATGTACCTGTCTCATGAGACCACTGTCAAAGAAGACCGCCTTTCTTGTGAGACCACTGCCATTAGAAGACCACCTGTCTTGTGAGACCACTATCATTAGAAGACGACCTGTTTGTGAAACCACTGTCATAGATGACTACATGTACCTGTCTTGTGAAATCACTGTCAAACAAGACCATCTGTCTTGTGAGACCACTATCATTAGGAGACCACCTGTTTTGTAAGATCAAGGTCATAGAAGACCACCTGTCTTGTGAGACCACTATTATTAGAAGACCACCTGTCTTGTGAAACCACTGTCATAGAAGACTACATGTACCTGTCTTGTGAAATCACTGTGAAAGAAGACAACCTGTCTTGTGAGATCACTATCATTAGAAAACCAATGTCATTAGAAGACCACCTGTCTTGTAAGACCATTTTCATTAGAAAACCACCTGTCTTGTGAGACCACTGTCACAGAAGACTACATGTACCTGTCTTGTGAAATCACTGTGAAAGAAGACAACCTGTCTTGTGAGACCACTATCATTAAAAAAACCACCTGTCTTAAGAGACCACTGTCATCAAAGACTACATGTACCTGTCTCATGAGACCACTGTTTAAGAAGACAACCTGTCTTGTGAGACCACTATCATTAAAAAACCACCTGTCTTAAGAGACCACTGTCATCAAAGACTACATGTGCCTGTCTCATGAGACCACTGTTAAAAAAGACCACCTGTCTTGTGAGGCCACTATCATTAGAAGTATATTGTCATTAGAAGATCACCTGTCTTGTGAGACCACTGTCATTAGAAGACCACCTGTCTTGTGAAACCACTGCCATTAGAAGATCACCTGTCTTGTGAGACCACTGTCATTAAAAGACCACCAGTGTCATAGAAGACCACCCATCTTGTGAGATCACTGTCATAGAAGATCACCCATCTTGTGAGATCACTGTCATAGAAGATCACCCATCTTGTGAGATCACTGTCATAGAAGATCACCCATCTTGTGAGATCACTGTCATAGAAGACCACCCATCTTGTGAGATCACTGTCTAAGATATAAAGAAAAAATAAATTTATGAATAAAGAATAAAGCCTACTAAATTGTGAAATTTATGATGGCATGAGCAGGGGTTCAGGATATTGGTGTTGCCAATATGGCCATATTGTGACTATATACTTGGTCTGAGAAAACCATCTTCTACATTTCTGAAAATCTTTTGTATCCACATCTGTGTAATGTCTCAAAGCGGAACTGAATAATAAATAAATTTCCCCTTATAGTAATAGTCTACTTTTCCTGCCAAATTAGTTACATTTTGCCACAGGTGACTGTCAAGGCCATTGTTTCCTTTAGTTATAAAACGTGTACCATACTGTCATCATGTGCAGTCACAATTGCCTGTGATTATGTTCCTGCTAACATACATTTGGAAGATCATCTAAATTGACTTCTAACTATAATCTAGGTGGCTTAATCCTTTAAATAAATGAAACAATGGCGGCAGCCAACATATCATCAATTTACAAAAGCTACATATGTACGGTAAATTTGAAAGTTAAACAAATCACAATTTTTGACATTTGATGAAGCCCAATGCAACCCCTGAAGTTTGAATGTATTTTACCGTTTTGCTCCCGAGATCTAAAATCTGACGGCATGTAATATAAATTGTTTGAAATAGTGTTTTGTAAATGGAGAATCTATCACACTGTCAGTAATCAAATTTTCACACAATAAACTGAATAAGCCTCATTTTTGCACACTGACACATGTTTATATGAAATATGCAATTTTACTGTTAACACCTTTAAACTAATCTATGATTACTTTATTTGATCTTCAAGAAATTCAGTTTTCAAATAAACTGAGCAGATAACACGCCCACCACTACATCTTATCGTTGCTGTTTTTTGTAATTGACATTTTCGATTTCGTTACCCGATCAAGACAAGGAACACCGATTTAAAAGTTTTGAAGGTCTTTGTAATGTTGCACAGTCATTATGTGTTTGCTAATCTCGTGACTTTTTAAATATTTGTTCAGATATTTACAGAAATGAGAATATATATCTGATGTTGTTGTCTTTTCTTTAACTTATCAACCTCTGAAAAACAATGGACTCTTCTGTAAATCAATGACTTAGACCAATCCAAATGTGTCTTTAGGGGTGAATGAAGATTTGGAATTGTGTAAATGTGTTAATTGTTATTCTTTTTATTTACTTGTAACTGGCTCGATTTTATCTTACAGGTGTTTAACAATGGTAACGCCATGCGAAAGGTAATAACAGGAATCGGATTTGTTGCGGCCTTGACCTTCACAGATTTACAGGTATTTTATCTAATTTCCATACTTTAATTGAGAATTTTTTTAAAAAGAAAAAAGTATCTTAATAATGACTCATTTAACTGTGTTTTTTGTCACAATGTATTAAGTTATGACTTCATAGCAAATTAAAGAATTACCCGTAAATAAAAAGAAATAATTTTATCCTGGGAATACCTATCAATTGGTTATATCTCTACACACTAATTAACTAGTGTCCTTGGGGGTTGAAACAGAGAACAAATAAATGAATACAAGTCGTCAAATTGAATGAATAGCAGAATTGAAATTTTGTATTTAAGTCAATCTTACATGTGTTTGAGATAAATTGCACAGCTAATTATGTAATTAGAAAAATTGTGCTTTTAGGCTTAAGTACATGTATAAGAATATAACTGGTTCTCAGACAATCCCCGTGCATAGCCTCTGAAATTTTGGCCTCTGGGGTGTTGGTTTTTTTTGTTTGTCAGTTTGATAAAACTCACCTATACCATATTTTAGAAGAAAAAAGAACATTCCAAATGAGCTCAACATACTGGTAGGCAGTAGATTATAAGCTGACAGTACATGTATACTTGTTTTCAGAAATGTTGATCAAAGGCCCCCAAAACTTTGTGTCTTGGTTGATTTTATCTTACTTTGGAGTTTGGACACAATTGGACAATCATGTGTGTATATATTTAAATGAACTTCATTGCATAAACAAATTTATTTGTTTAATTGGTGTTATACGCTACACCAAACTATTTTCCAGTTATGTGGTGGTGGCCAGTTTTTAATGGTGGAGGAGAGAACCTGGATACAATGTACCCGGGAAGAGACCACTGGCCCTCCGCAAGTAAAATGGCAAACTTTCTCACAAAATCAACTTGGGTTCAAACCTCGCGCAGACCAGATGTTTAGAGACTCTTTGGTTTAAAGCTGATGCTCTAACCACTTTTTCTCCATGTGTAGTATGTTTAGTTATTATTCCAGAAAAAGATAACATGAAAACCATGCCCTTTTAGGGATTGGAAATAAAAAAAAAACCTACTTATATGTACCATATGTCATATTGGAATATTTTTTTTTCAAGAGAAGTAGTGTCAGGTGTTGCTGTATGCAGAAGGTACTATGCCCCTAGTATTATGGTGGAAGAACAAATCTCAAGTTTAATGATGTTTGTTTTGTTGCAGTATAATAAAAACAGATTTTAAATGTTTTGTTGTGTTCAAATTTTAAATACTGAAAGTTAGTGCATAACAGTCAGGATGATGTTCACTCATTCTGTTATTCTGTCTTTTCACTAGTCAAGAGTTATATCCCTTGTCAGCAGGTATCGATTGTGATATCATACCTTTACGTGAGAATAAGACGTTGTTTTTACACAAAACATATGACTTTTCTCATTTTACTCACAAACAAATGACATCACAATCAATACCTGCTGACATGGGAGATAACTCTGACTAATAAAAATACCTAGAATATTTACACCAAGTACATGTACTTCAATAAAGTGATCATTGTTATAATATAGATAGCAGATGATTGTAAAAGAAAACTACATGTATTTGTTTTGGTCACCTTACAGATGTTTTATTTCTGGCGATGGTAATTGCTGGCAATATATTGCAATACATATTGAAATATATAACCAAAACATTGCAATATATCTCGGGATGCTCTCTCTGTATCGTGGTAGTCCAAATGTACCTTGCCGTATTTTCAGAATAGGAAGCCTGAAAACCAGATAATTTGTTTAGATGGCCTCTTACTTTTAACATATTTATGTACACAACTGTATATTTATCATAAATATTATTACCGACATGACTCATTACCATAAAAAATTGTGCAGAAAACGATGTAAAGGAAGCTTAAATTTCATTTTGAATTTAATAATGTCTGTAAAATGTTGTAAAGGTGAAAGTGTAGAATATTATTTACCATTCTTCTAACCATAATACATTTTCATAGTTTTTCAAAAACAGATGAAATGATAGATAGATAAAGAAAGATGAGAAGTTTTTGTATAGCCTTCCTATTCAGTCAGCATAACTGATTATCTTTGCCCAACAAGTCGAAAAAATGATAATTATAATCAAATTCCTTGTGTTTGTAAGGTCATGGGTGTGCCAACAAAGAAAAAAAACTTTCCAAAGAAAAGAGTGAAATTATAAATACAGTAGAAATACAATCCCTACAATCTTATCACCAATTGAACTTTGTGAAGTTTTCAGATTTACTAGTTCTGTTTCTCGTTTTGTTATTTTAAACAAACATATCTTTTTGCATGATTTGAAGATAAAAAAAAATTGGCGATAAAATATGAGATGTACGGTACATTCTGGTGGTACAAACAGTTACACCCATTGCACCCAGCACAGTCAGCCTAGCACGCTATGACAGTTGTTAGGAATTCTAGCAAATTTGATTTTTGTTGTACTTCTTACAAATTATCTTTCCATAGATTTAATATGTATCTAAATCATTCCTAATCAACTTTTTGGACTTTTTGCTGTGACTAACATTTTATCGGTGCTGTGTTTTGTAGCCGAATGACAAATTGACAAATACAGTTAAACTCTGTGAAGGTCACTTCAGGGAAGAGACAAAAGTAGCTGTTATAGACAGATAGCCTTTATAGAGAGGTTTATTCATTATAAAAAAGTAACAAAGGTTGTGGTTGAGTGGCCTTTATAGGCAGGTGCCCTTTATACACATAGGTGGCCTTTAATGCAAGTTTGACTGTTGAGTTTATTGACTAAACCAGTTTCATTGTTAATTTTAACAAAGTCTCCACCTTATATTGAAAAAAAAAGAAAAATTTGGACATATGTCTAGTAAAGTCAGAAATTTATTCAGACTAAGTGATTTAATTTACTGGCCATGGGGAATCCTGGCAGTCTGGCACACTTCAGGAACTCCGATTTGTTGAGGATCTACATGTACATATGTAAGTGGTACACAAATTATGTTTTGTTTTTGTCCCAAATTGGTGTTTTGATGGACACAAATCTGTAGGAGATGGATCTGTCAGGGGTACTACAAATGTTTCAGCCATGTTTTTGTAGTAATGCTTTTGTAGTTAACATGTACAATGTAGTCGCAAAGCAAAAACACACAATTATAGCTTTTACACATGTATGCATTGATAAACATGAAAGGCAAGACATCATTTAGAATTTGTTTGATATATACCTCAAGGCTTTTAGAAGTCATTTTTTTTCTAGGCAATCTGTCGCATGCATATACATGTATATATATATAATATATACACACAGTAGAACTTCAATGAGTTGAACTTCAAGGGATCACCTGGAAAAGTTCGAAACATCGGGACTTCGACTCATGGATGGTAGCTGAGAACCATACGTTTTTAGTTTCGCAGGTTCTGAAAGGTGTACATGACTACTTTGAAACCATTTAAGACGAATATGGCCATTATGATTAATAATTGGTGCTAAATTTAACTTAATTTTCATGAAATTAAAACATTGAGTGTTTATGAGAAGAAAAAGAATTATCATGGGGCAATTTTGTACACATGTAAATTTTGACTTAGAATTATATATAGACATTTTCGTTGTTTTTATAGAAATGGGCCCAAAAATTTATTCGAAACATCAAGAAATTCAACTTATAAAAGTTGGAATTGTAAAACGTTTGGAAATAACATTAAATAACTTTGTGAATAGTGTAAACACTTCTTATGAAATATTTTAGCTGTACAACCAGCCTTCATCAGTAGTGTTTAATTGCTATAGCAACCAAGCAAAACCTACATACAATGATGTCACAACCATAACAACTGAAGAAAAATTTACATCATAGTTAAAAGAACTATTGCAAAAAAAAAACCAAGGTTGATGAAGGTTAGCCTTAAAAATAAAATATAAAAGTGATAGCAGACAATCTCTTAAACATACCCAAAAGGAATGCCAGAAATGCTAGTTACTGTAGGTAGACTACACGAATGATAAAACTTTGGGCGTTTTGAAAAAAATAAAGACCCCAAGAGTTATAGGGATCCCTTAACTTATTATTTTTGTGTTTGCATTTTATTTTTTGGAGTGTTTCATCTCAAGGACTTGACTGGAACATTGACGGTTTGTGTTAAATATAATTTTCTTAATAATCAGAGCTCCAGATAGGGGAGAAAGAGAATATTTACCCTCTACAAATTTCAAAATCGGCTTTGGAATTTAGAACAGGGTGTAAAATTGCTCACTGGAAATTGAAGTTCAAAATTGTAATATCGACAATTTATATATAATTATGTAAAACACCCTTTAAGTATTTAAAAATACTCTTTAAGAATTTTGATTTATCCTTTAAATTTTATTTCTGGGAGTGAAATACCCTTTACCCTGAAAATCTTATCTGGAGCTCTTGATTATAATATGTTTATCTGAAATATAATTGTATATTTTTGTCATTGTTCTTAATTTTTTCATTGTTAACTCATTCACCCTTGTAGACACATTTGGACTTGCCCAAGTCCAGGGGCTGAAAATTTTCTTTCAGCTGCTTGGGGCCAGGACTTTTTTGCAAAATTTTGCCTGGGTCTGGTCCTCTAACATATGGGTCCAATTACAATAAATCTGCATCAGATTTTTAGTATAATTAATACATATAATAATTATCAAAGGTGGGAACACAAAATTATGTAAACCAAAAACTGCCACAAATTTATATTAGAAAATGATGATAAAACTTTACAAAGGAAACAAAAAAAGTTTAGAAAGAAAGAAATTGACAGTCATTCACTGATTCAGACTTTTTAGGTCCTCGGACCCACACAAAAGGAAAATGACAGGGTCCGAAAGTAAAATATGTTGGTCCCGGACCTTTGCTCCCGGAATTTTCAGCCCCTGCTAAGTCGTTGATATATAGAACGGTTCATTGTTTCTCAGAGGTTGATTAGTGAAACATGTCTGATTGTCATGAATCGCAGTATTCATTTGATTTTTTAAATGTTTGTACGATAAATGTCCAGGTTTTTTAAAAATGTTTACATTATATGGCTCCGAAACTAGTAGCAAGAACTAGAGACGGGTCACAGAATGGAATACACACAATAGGTTAATTATGGACATAAACAATAATAATTTTGTGACTATATTTAACCAGAAATATTTATTTTTAAATCTTGCATGATGAATGAAACAGTAATACATATACATGTAGATAACAATTATATAAAATAAATAAACAAACACACACATGTGTGCACACACATACACCTAAATCTTTATCCTAATGTTTGTTTCAGTATGTTTGTTTGTTTATTGTTGTTTAACGTCCCACTCAAGAATCTTTCACTCATAAGGAGACATCACCAAATGCCGGTGAAGGGCTTCAAATTTTGGTCTATGCTCGACACTTATGGCCATTGAGCAGTGAGGGTTCTTTAACGTGCCAACACCTATGTGACATGGGACCTCGGTTTTTTACTGTCTCATCCGAAGGACAGGAAACCAACTTGCCCTCGGCTGGACTTGAATTTATGACCTCATGATCAAGAGTCGAGTACGCTACTGACTGAGTCAGGCCGGCTCTTGTTTCAGTATAAAACAGTTATAATATACCATTGAGGGAGTTGGCAAGATTCCGGACCACTTGCTGGTCAAGTGGAATGTCTGACTCACAAGCAGGTACCAGGTTGGATTCCTGATATGGGGTCATACCAAAGACATTTTAAAAATGATAGCGACTGTTCCTTCCCCAAACATTTGGCATACGAAGTGAAAGTCGCGGGTCTTTCAGATGAGACATAAAGTTTAGGTCCCGTGTCATGACAGGTGTGTTATATAATCAAACCATCACTGCATTGGCATCAGTCCATAGCATGGGTTCAAATTTGTAGCACTTCATCTAGAGTTGGTGACACCTCGGTATATGTGAACAATTCTTGATGTGATGTAAAACCACAAACAAACAAAAAAAAAAAGCAAAATTCTAGTTCCCTTTGACCACTCCTATTTCCCTCGGCTTTGTCTCGCTTCTGGGAAATAGGTTTGGTCTTGAAGAACTAGAATTTGTTAACTCTATCAATGGTATACTTTATCTCTATAATACTTGACACTAAACCTTGCCTTTTATATATATTCTCAGACAAGTAGGCTGTACAGATATATAATATCTTTATCTTAAAACATCAACAACAAAACTTTCCTTTTATATATATTCTCAGACTGGTATACTGTCAAGATACATAATCTTTATCTTAAAACATCAACAACAAAACTTTCCTTTTATATATATTCTCAGACTAGTAGGCTGTACAGATATATAATCTTTATCTTAAAACATCAACAACAAAACTTATCAGCAAGACATCCATAAACATTGATAACATTTATATGTTATTTAAATATTCAAATTTATTCCTATTACATGCAAATTAAAAGGGTTAAAAGTTTGTCAGGCAAGTGATTCATGTCCCGCTCTTATTTTCTTAGAAATATATATTTTTGTCTAGACTCCTAATTCACCAGTGTCCATACATGTATGTAATGTATACAGCTGTGCTTACATGCACAGCATAACTTTTTTTTTCAAATATATTCTTGTAAAAACTTATTTACAAAGTTTGCAAAGGTGTTCATCTGCACATTTACTACTCAAGATGTCTGTTACGTAATTGTCAGATGTAGTGAGGAAATCTATTCAGACCCTGATTTACAAAATGTACCTTGGTATTTTAGCTCACTAGAACTGGTGAACTAATGAATTTGAATTTTGAATGTTGTTTTATGCCACATTCAATCAGGGGTTGCTCTGTTATGTATGTAATCACCCCCACTCATCTGAGTATACACTTCAGTATAGTCTAATGGCATTAATTAATAAGCAGGGATATTTGTCCCTGTTCCTGATTACCAATTAATATATTTGAAGATATAATTGACTTATGTAATCTAGATGTCTTGATACTTCAGTAAAACGGAAGTGCCAGAAATATCGGAGGCGCCAGAAATATCGCCAGAAGCATTTTTTGCCGCCAGTTGAAGTGAGAAATCGCCAATGGTGACATTGGCGAAGTCCAGCACACCCCCTGATTCAACATTTTCAGTTATATGGTGGCAGCCATTTTTTATTGATGGAGGAGAACTTGGTTGCAGTACATTGTACCTGGGAAGCCTTCCACAGTAAACTGGCAAACTTTCTCACAAAAATTAACTAGGACTCCAGACCAGAAGTGAGACTATCAGTATAACTTGTCTGTGAGACTATCAGTATAACTTGTCTGTGAGACTATAGCAGTATAACCTATCTGTGAGACTAGCAGTATAACCTGTCTGTGAGACACTCAAAATTTATTTCAGTTATATGGTGGCAGCCAGTTTTTATTGGTGGAAGAGGAACTCAGTTACATTGTACCTGGGGAGAAACCTCCAGTCTTCTGCAAGTAAACTAGCAAACATTCTCACAAAAATCAACTGGGACTCAAACCTGCGATGACCAGAAGTGAGAGACTTATATAGTTTAAAGTACAATGCTCTAATCGCTTGGCCACGGAAGACCTGAGGAGCTAATGTCATACTCTGGTGTTGTCAGCATTGCCTGTGAACAGAAACTTTAACCTGGCCTATATCTTTTGTTCTATAATGTCTATATACATGTAGGATAGGGGTTTGATATTTTACATGTAGATTCCTTGGGATGAGTGGTGCTGTGAGATTCCTTGGGATGAGTGGTGCTGTGAGATTCCTTGGGATGAGTGGTGCTATGAGATTCCTTGGGATGAGTGGTGCTGTGAGATTCCTTGGGATGAGTGGTGCTGTGAGATTCCTTGGGATGAGTGGTGCTATGAGATTCCTTGGGATGAGTGGTGCTGAGATTCCTTGGGATGAGTGGTGTTGTGAAACCTGTCTTGTGTGACCACCCCATCTGCAACTGATATATGATCTTTCAAAACAGATTTTATTAAAGGGAATAATTAGCCAAGTGATTTCTGTTATTTTGTGGCCTTTACTATGATCTTTGACCCTGTGACCTAGATAATGCCACTTGACCTATTTTTAAAAATCATTCATAATTGCAGTAGAACTTTGCCTTTAGACCACTTCACTTAGGAGACCACCTCACATTTCAAATCGTAAATTTTCAGTCTCTTGATGTATATCTAATAAGTACAGAATCTCAATTGAGATATCACTTCACTTACCAGATCACTTTGAGTCAGTCACTTAGGGGTCTTAATAGCTTCAGATTTATCTATCAAAACAGTGGAATGATTTTTTTTGTAAGTAGATTGCAGTTTAAAAAAAATCTTTATCAATATGATTCTCTCCTTGCTTTTTATTTTAAGATTTTATATACAGTAAAACCTGCTATATTGGCCACCTCTATAGGAGGATTACCTGTTTATAAAGGTCCGTTTTAAGTCCCTTGACGGCATACTTCAACTAAATTGAACTTGTGTATAAGGGTCACCTGCACATAAAGGTTAATATTTTCTGGTCCCTTGGGTGGCCCCTATATACAGGGTTCACTGTATATAGTTGCTTTGTGTTATTGCAATTGACAGCATACTCATTTCCTATATAAAATCTCTTTCATGTTCTTTCAATGAGAACATGTTTGTAAAGTGGTCATTGTTTGAATATGAAATTGGATTTTATTTTTTACTACATAGTCAGTGCTTGTAATTTGTTTAGTGCCATCATCGATGTCAACAAGAAATTGTCTGGATAGAATATAAAATGTACCGAAGCTTATATATATCCAAAGTTTACCTTTAAAGGTGATAAATCAAATTTTCTGTTATCATGCAGAATTTGATACACTGATTAATATACTGTTTGTACCTGTATCAGGTAACTAATCAAGGAAACGGTGAAGTGGGTAGGGCACACGGGATCAGAAATTGACACTTGATAAATGTAATTTACACACATAGAATACAAACTGTTTATGTACATTGTATGGCAGCCTGCCCAAATTTGAACTCGGCTTCAAGTCACAGGGGCAAAGATAACAGCTGACAAAAGAATGTGATCAAACAAATACATTTGATCCTCAATCCAACTGTACAATGTCATGTTCTGAATGATTTAGAAATGTTCAGGACCTGCTGTGTTTTTAAATAATTTATCAGAGTATTTCAGTTGATAGTAGAGGAATTATGTAAATAGTAGATGCACATGTGTCGGAGCTGCCAGAGCTACCATGTAGGGTACATGTGTCCTCTCAGTAAGTAATGTAGCACCTGGCACCATCAAACTTCAGAATTACTTAAGTCTAAAAAAAATTACTCAACTTTGGATAATCCTTAAATTTGGATGGCTGAGTTATGCTTTCATATAGCATCTTGTCAGTTAGCTGAGCTCTCATATTATGTTTAAGTAGTGGGGCCAGGGCTGAGTAAATAAGTGACCTTTTCTCGCAAGTTGAGGAAATTACTGTATATAGGCTTTTCTTTTACCTCCCATTCAGTTGTATATTGTTGATTTAAATAAAGACAGACAATCATATTGGAAACATGTGAATATCTACAGTTTAACTTGTTAGTAAAATTAGCCTTATAGCAGTATCACTTGTCTGTGAGACTAGCAGTATCATTTGTCTGTGAGACTATAGCAGTATCACTTGTCTGTGAGACTATAGCAGTATCACTTGTCTGTGAGACTATAGCAGTATCACTTGTCTGTGAGACTAGCAGTATCACTTGTCTGTGAGACTATAGCAGTATAACTTGTCTGTGAGACTATAGCAGTATCACTTGTCTGTGAGACTATAGCAGTATCACTTGTCTGTGAGACTAGCAGTATAGCTTGTCTGTGAGACTATAGCAGTATCACTTGTCTGTGAGACTTGCAGTATCACTTGTCTGTGAGACTAGCAGTATCACTTGTCTGTGAGACTAGCAGTATAACTTGTCTGTGAGACTATAGCAGTATCACTTGTCTGTGAGACTATAGCAGTATCACTTGTCTATGAGACTATAGCAGTATAACTTGTCTGTGAGACTATAGCAGTATCACTTGTCTGTGATACTATAGCAGTATAACCTGTCTGTGAGACTAGCAGTATAACCTGTCTGTAAAACTAGCAGTATAACCTGTCTGTGAAACTAGCAGTGTAACCTGTCTGTGAGACAGCAGTATAACCTGTCTGTGAGACTAGCAGTATAACCTGTCTGTGAGACTAGCAGTATAACCTGTCTGTGAGACTAGCAGTATATCAATTGCTTGTAAGTTTAGCAGTATAAAACATGTAATATGTCTGTGAAACACTCAATATTTTTTCAGTTAAGTGGTGGCGGTCACTTTTTAATGGTGGAGGAAAGAACCTGGTTACAATGTACCCTGGGAAAAGACCACTGACCTTCCGCAAGTAAACTGACAAACTCTCTCACAAAAAATCAACTTAGGTTCTACAGGGGTCGAAATCTGACTAGGAATGAGATGGACTTCATGTCTAATCACTCAGCACAGAAGCCCCTGTTTATTAGCAGCCATTAACAAAACTTCAACTGTTGACAACTAAGGTCCAGTCAAAATGAATGGTTTGCTACATTGTATTACACTGGACCTAATATACTGGATTTTAACGTATGACCTTCAGTTCAGGATTCTGTCGTAGTGGAATTAATTTGAAATGTTTAAAATGTGAAGTGAAATACAAATTATTTCCAGTTTTTAAAATTCGATTGGATTATTATGTTAGATTTTAAAACATTAAATTTCTCAGTTAAAATAACAGTATGGAGTAAATTCATCTTTAGAATTTAACATATATATTTATCATGCTGCCCCTCTTTGGCCCCTGCACATATATGATTTCCCGTATTCTTTTATGAATATTTATTACAGTGCAAGAGATTATCTTTGAAGTACGATTCGGCAGGGATCTGTAATCCTATTGATAGGTAATTTAAATATATCTGTGGTCAAATCATATTGAAGAGATCTTAACACTTCATTTCACACCAATAACTCCAAATAGAATCATTAGAATCATGTAAACATACCTTCAGTTGGTGCAGTACTAATATATGGTCTGTATGTATCAGTGATTTTTCGTTTTCTGAAAATTCAAAATACACTCGAATTAGGAAGATTAGAAAGTATTGGCTAACATTGTCGACACTTTATAGTTGTTGTAAAATCTACACAAGTTATTACAATATTTGGATTGTAGCCAAAACACAGGTAGGATGTTTTTTTTTTCAAAGTTGGATTTATGGATATACATGTATAATTTCTTCAGCTAAATTAACGCCTATCTGAATGTAAATAATCTATGATCGTATGCTTGTCTGGTTGTGTGTGTGTATATATATATATATATATATATGTATATATATATATGTTTGTGTGTGTGTTTGTGTGTGTGTTTGTGTGTGTGTGTGTAACACAGACGGTACTCATGTATTTGGAGGATGTACATGTAGGTATTTATGTATATAATTTTCATTTATAATATGTCAGATTAATACAGTCAAACTCACTTATATTAATCTCTGTTACATTGAAATATCCCTTTTATTTTGAAATGATTTTGAATCTCCTGCCCAATGTTTTTATTACCATTATAACTCGGTTATTTTGAAGTCTTGGTTAATTCATAAAAAGAAATTATTTCCCCTTCGATTTCAGCATCTCCAGGTTCAACTGTATTTCAGTTTGACATGAATTTTTCTAATTGTTAATCTTTTTTTGTGTGATAATTGATGTTCTTTTTGTTAGTTGATATATTTTTTTTAGTTGTGTCAACAATTTTTGCTACAACTGTAAAACTTTATACCTAGCAATATATATACATGTATACATAAATGCTCACTAGATCATTCACTTTGAATTTTCTACCCCTGAGAAACAACAGACTCTACTTAAAATCAATGACACAGATCAGTCCAAATGTGTCCTCAGGAGTGGAAAGGTTAAAGGAGCAGGGACTGTTTGGAATTGATTGTTTTTTAGGATCTATAATTTTGGAGTGATGGATACCTGTACTTGTAAAAAAAATAAAACGTTGACATCGTAATTGGTTTTTGAATTATTAGGTCTAGTTGTGGTTTTGTTCACATTTTTTTAAGCAAATCATTGGATTTTGAAAGATACATGATATACTGCTGAATGTTGAGTCCTTTGTGATTAATTACAATCTGTGATATTCTTTTATGGTCATCCGGCAAAACTGCAGAACTATGTTTGATCTTTTCATTGCTTAAATCAAAAGGCATCCAGCCAAAAATATACAGTGGAATTTCATTACCTCAAAATTCAAGGGACTACCCCTATTGCTTCGATATATCCGGAATTCTAGATAACAGAAATATAGTGGAACCTCACCTAAAGACCACCCCACCTAAGGATCACCTCACTTAGGAGACCACCTCACCTAAAGACCCCCTCATTTAGGAGACCACCTCACCTAAGAACCACCTCACTTAGGAGACCACCTCACCTAAGGACCACCTCACTTAGGAGACCACCTCACCTAAGGACCACCTCACTTAGGAGACCACCTCACCTAAAGACCCCCTCATTTAGGAGACCACCTCATCTAAAGACCCCCTCATTTAGGAGACCACCTTACCTAAGAACCACCTCACTTTTGAGACCACCTTACCTAAGGACCACCTCGCATAAGAGGCCACCCCACTAAGAGCATAAATATTCAGTCTCTTGAAAATTTCTCAATACATGTTACGGAAGACCTTAAGTTAAGAGACCACCTCACTGATTAGACCACATTGAGTCTATCAGGTAGGTGGTCTTAATAGCAAGGTTCCACTATACTGATCCAACATGTAAATTTATCTAAATCTGAACCGCAAGTTCAGTTTTGAAATAAGCAGAATTTTGACTCATCTGATTTGTATATAACAGGATTCCATTTCATAGAATGACATTTAATGTCACGTAGCTGTTTATACATTCAGTTATACCATATCTTGTAATGTCAATAAATGGGTTTTGATGTGTTCTTGATTCAGTTAAACATCTTGGATAATTTAAATGCGTTTGTCAACAACACAAGGACAGCTGAGTAAATGGTAAAGTTTATTTTATACAAGATTAATTATACCACTGCATTCAATAAAAGATTCTGATTCAACACTTAAAGGTGATGGGTCGTGTTTAACTAAGGAGATGGTTTTGTTAAAAAATATCTCCAATGGACACAGCCCTGTGTCGATGGCCTGTAGACAAGTTCTACAAGTACCATTGACTTGATAATGGTGTTAAGATGCTATAATAAATCATATTTGATATGCCTTAACAAATATTAACTGGATAAATATCACAGTATGTTCATATAGATATAATGACAGATATATTTTGTAGGAAATGGACAGTGGTTGGAGCTTCACGCTTTAAATTGCAAATTCTCTCAACCCTAAGTCAGCACAGGTCTACTCGGCTCCAGTGAAATCTTTTAAAGATTTTTAAACTGTATTTAATTTTGCACAAATTTGAGGTTGTTTGAAAAAAACTGTTCAATTGTATATCAAATAATAATAGAAGTCAAAGGGGTATTAACTGTTTTTGCCAAAAAAAAACCCCAAAAAACAGAAAATTGTTTCAATTTTTTTCTACTTTTACTTGACGTACAATAACAAATAAGAGCTATACACAGGCATAACAAATCTTATATTCCTATATATTTTGTAAAAACAAAAGTCTGATCCAGTGTGGTATGCATATACATGCATATACAAATAGTAAAGGTGAATTAATTAACTGCAAGTGAATAAATGCCAACTGGGTTTCTTTTATGTAATATGTAGGAGTTTAAGAATTTTTTATGCCCTTGTGTATCTCTTTTTTGTTTAATGTATATCAATCGAAGTAGTAAAAAGGAAAGAAAAGATCTCAAAAAACCCACACCTAATGTGCCTGTAACACAGTAAGAGAATGATCCAAATACATGTTTGAAATAAAAAGTCATGAAGCAATATTTTATTGTTATTTTATAATAATCTCAACAGTATAGTACAGTAGAATGAGTACAATTTTTATTTTTCTCCAAATATTTCATATAAAAACATATTTTTTCCAAAAAACCTATTACAAAGTCATTTTCAGTTCAATTTCAATAATTTTGTCACTATCAACTATTGATGCTTTGAAGTTTCTGTGTTTGTTTTGATGTAAATTTCCATTTTTTCATTTTAAAGTACTGAAGAGTTTTGCAGGATACACAATTTTACTATCACTTTTCAGTATGTGTAAATAGGGAATTATGACAGACACAATTGAACTCTCATTTAAAATTCCTAAATCTTCAAGAGTGTAACTTTGAAGAATCTGAGGCTGTTAGAGCTAATAAACAACGGGGGTGTTAACTATCTTTAGTTTTATGGTATAAGATTTACCAAAATTGATTTAGAAATAATTTAACATGAATGTTTTGGAAATTTGCAGATTTATATGAAATATATAGAGAAAACTTAAAAATTATGCAGTGAAACTTGTAAATAACGACCTCTTTAGGGACACAAGAAAACTGGTCTTTTTAGGGAGGTGGTCTTTATATGGAGGTTGATTCATACACAAATAGTATTATTGGGGACAGCCAAAAACGGTCTTTGTGACCAGATGGCCTTTATACACAGGTGGTCACTAAAGCAGGCTTTACTGTACTCACTTTTATCACCATACTGTATATACAAACAGCAGAAATACTTGAATGTGTTAGTTGTCTTCTTGCTGTAAATAAACAAGTTTCATGGTAGCAAACTTTATATAAATATTACATGCATAAGGTTCCATAGCATGATAAACATTTCCCCAGATAGGTGTTTACAAGGAAATTTTTGCCCCTGGTTATTTTTGCCCTTTTATGACCAATTTAAAGCATATTCACCCATCTTAAATTCATCCTGTATCAACAGTCTAAATCCTGTATTCCAATGCTTCAGTATTTACCGGTACTAATCTGGCTTGAACATGTTACTTTTATTTTAAATTTGCCCTCTCATCTATGAATGCAAATTGCAAAAATTAAACTGTAGCGAAAATTTCGAAGTACACAGTATACCTACTTTCCAGAATTATTACATGTATAAGCTTCCATAGGTTGATTAATATTCCCCCCCCCCCCCCAGATACAAACAATGCTACTTTCTATAGTTATTACATGTGTAAGCTTCCATAGCTTGATAGACATTTCTTCAGATAGGTGTATACCAGGAATTTTTTGCCCTTGGTTTTTTTCACCCATTTTTTACAGAAAGCACATTCACCCCATCTTAAATTCACCCCATATCAATGTAGTCTCATGGATGGCATGTGTTTCAATTACACTGTATTTAGCTTGTAAACTTCGCTTTCATTTTAAATTTGCCCTCTCATCTATGGACAAAAATTGCAAAAATTTAACAGTAGCGAAAATTTCCAGGTATACAATAAACCATGCTTCTTTGTAGAAATATTATGTGTATAAGCTTCCATAGTTAATTGATTATTAATAGTTTCCTCTTGGATACAAACCATGCTATTTTCTATAGATATTACATGTATAAGCTTCCATAGCTAGATTAACATTTCCCTAGATACAGGCTGTGGTGCTTTTTTATCAGGAAATTTATCACTGTAGTCCGTTAAGTATTTATTTTTTTTTTTTTTGCAATATATTTTTTGGGGGGTATTAATGAAGTTTTAAACTGTCAATAATGGTACCAGCTAATGATTTCATAAAGGTGTTTTTCTTTTCAATGCGGTGGTCATGATCTATGTACTATTGATTTTTGTGTTGTATGGGATAGTACGACATTGCATGTAGATTAAATTATACGGAACATGTGAATGAGTCATCCGCCTCTCTGTTTACTTTTACTTGGTATGAATCGATTCCAATGTTTTTACCCAAAATAAAGAAATCTACGTATTGAAACTACTGGTATGTAAACATACAGTGACTGTTATAAGATAATAAGTCCTTCCATTTGTATAAAATTGACAAAGTCTTTAAGGCTTTATAGGATAAATGTTCACCAATGTAAATAGAATGTTGACTCTAGCTTTATACTGAGTTATTGCCCTTGAGCTAGTTCTTAGATAAGTACGGTAATAGTGGGATACTTGTTGCCACAAAGGTGGACATGCACGTGATAATCGGCACAACACATTGATTTAACTTCGTCCACTGATAGAAAACCCTTGAAGGAGTCAATCTGTCACTTTACATGTACTTTAAGTATTTGTGCATTATATATATACACACACACACACACACACACACACACACACACCTGTCTTGAAAGACCACTTGTCTTTTGAGACCACAATTTGAAAACCATTTAAATATCTCTCTCTATATATTAGCAGAAAAAAGAAACTGTGTATCCTTAGAAGTTAGATAAAAACATAAAAATTATTCTTTGATTGCTCTTTATTCTTAAAGGCATAGTTTATAAGACTAAATGCCTGTTTGAGTTCTCAATTTGTTAAATATCATGTTCGATTCACCTTGATGGCCACAGCACACTTTTCTGGAGTTTCGAGCCTAAGTGACACATGGTTAGTTATTGATTAGAATATCTTTTTTGACAATATTCAATGTATTGAAACAGAAAAACATTGGTTTTTGGAATAAAATTATGATTGAGAGATGCCTCGCATGATTGAAAATGATCATTTGCGTGCTATTGGGATGCTGGAAGCTGGGATGTCTCAAAGCAATGTGGCAAGGCAGTTTGGAGCTCATATTAACACTGTAAATGTTTTACGGAGACGATGTCAGCAAACTGGCACCGTTCCGGACCACCCCACGATCAGGACGCCAGCGTGTGATGTCATGTCAGCAAGATATGTATATATGGATGTCACATTTGTGTAATTGATTCCAATTGGCTTCTTAGACCACTAGAAGCATACCTCTGCATCGATGGATAAGTCCTCGTACAGTAAGGAACAGATTGTGTTGGGAGGTTAGCATGGTGTATGAGGTATCGTCGTTTCAATAACAAAGATAAGGCTGAAGTTCTGTTTCAGATGAGTCGAGATGACGACGGTTGTGTTTGGGCTTACCGTTGTGCTGGAGAACGTTACATTGATGCCTGCATTATTCAGCACCGCCAATTCAGGGGAGGGAGCATTATGGTCTGTGGTAGAATTACAACACATGGGAGGACTTTTTGGTGAAAGTAGAGGGCAATTTGACCGGCAAATGCTACCGTGATGGGACTACGTCAGCATGACATTCCATTCATTCACAATAACCAGCGTAACATCATTCTGCAGCAGAACCGTACACCGCAGGCGTTTTTAGTGACTATCTAAAACAGCAAAACATGAATGTGCTACCCTGTCCTGGGATGTCACCGGATTTATTGCTTATAGAACATGTTTGGGATGAAATGAAACAACATCTACATCAAGAGCAAAACCCTCCTGCTACGTTGGATGCTTTGGACCGTTCTTTATTGTGCATATGGCGGAACATTTCCCTACAATGCATTGTAGGTGTAAAGAATACATTGCTGCAAACGGCGGTCATACTCGCTATTAAACTTGTGAAACTTTTTTGCACCCCGCTAACTTTCAGTGGCTGTTCGTATCAACCATAATGGACATAATCTGTGATTTGATGTTTGAATAGAAAGACAAAATACAGCAAAATCCTTTGATTAAGATCCTCATTTCATTTGCCACCTCACTCTTTGCCACATTTTTTTTTTCACAACTTTTCCAATTTTCCTCAAATATAATTTCATTTAAGGTTTACCTCAACCTATTCCCAAACTCCTTTTTATTGCCAAATGTGGGCTGAACAAATGGTTGCAGTACAACAAGGTTTTACTGTATATATATTATATAGCCGACATGAAATGCTGTCTAGAATACCGGCAATGCCACTCTTACAGGTATATGATGGTAACACCGTCTACTTGACCTTTGGGAATACTGCCAAATGTTACATATCAAATCAGACTCTGTGTTACATAAAGATAAATAGGTGTGTGAAATACATTATTTCATCTTTATTTCAGATGAAAGAACAGGCAAATTGGTAATAATGTTTGCAATCATTCACAGTTTGTACTCCGCGAGGTGTCATGTGACTCCATATAACCTACATGTAGGTCTTCAGATTTATTTTTAGAGTTGATGACAAAAGAAAGAATTATTTGTTAGGTTTAAAGTACTCTGTCAGACTCTGATTTCTGGTACAAGTAACTCATACTACCGTATTCGACCAAATAAGCACCAGGGCATTAAAAAAAATGGGAGAAGGGGAGAGGGGGTTTTAGGGACCAATTAAGTTGTTATCGTATCATTGTTTAACGTCCCACTCCAGAATCTTTCACTAATATGGAGACCTCAACAAATGCTGGTGAAGGGCTGTAAGTTTTTATAAGGCACAGTGGTTAAGTTGTTGTAGTTATTACCCATGACACCTATCGACATTCTTCTGTCCACATCATCTACAGGCTAGAAAAAAAAAATTATCGATCGTGTGTGAAAAAGGTGAGTAAATCTGAACTGTTGGTGTGCTTATAGGAATGTTGGTTCTTATTGGGTAGTATACGGTAAATGGCCAGCTGTCATCCAAATTTGCAGGCAAGACTAGATTCTCTGAAAGTACTGTTGTTCCTCAAATTAGGTCATTCTCCATAAGTACTCTGTTCAAGCAGGCTTCACTGTATATATACATTGATGTAAAGTTAAAGTAGAACTTGAGGTTTGATATACGTGTATTGACGTACGTGAATGCCTCGGCAAGTTCTTTTTTCTCATTGTTGACACTGGTAGTATTTTCAAAAATACACCATTGGCTTTGTGCCATCTGTGTCCTGGTTTGCTATTTTGGATAACAGCAAGTGCTGTCAATTTTCTTTGATTGGTTCAGGCTTTATAAATATTTTGACCTAATATTTTACATACCTACCAAACAGAGTTCTACATTTGAACAGGTATTAGGTCCTACCCAGACATCCTACCTGTCGTATGTTTCACATCAATGTCAGTATTGATTACTTCATTTTTGCATACCTGTATAGAATACCTGCATTGTGTGTACCTAAAATAGCACTAGTTTTACAATTGCTGAATGATTTTAAAAGAATATTGAAATAAATATTAAAGTAAACACATTTCATGGAGTTTTATACACACGGGGAAATAAGTAGCCTACTTTCATAGGTCTTTAACTATAGATCTTAAATCTTGCCTATTGTTGCTTTGTGTGTTTGTTTTAATGGTATTTTATGCCACGCAATCCCAATTTTTCAGTTCCATGTACATATATACAGTCAGACGACGGACAGTTTTTAACTGTTGGGGAGAAATTGCCTCAGAAAACTTGAATAAAATTTACTCAAGTAAAAGATTAAATACAAGTAAACTAACAAACTTTCTCACAAAATCAGCTTATGTTTCGGCTGGGGAAGTGGAGTGGGAGAGACTTGCAACAAGAACTGACTAGAAGAGAGAGACCTCATGGTTCAGTGTGCAATGCTGGGAGACCACTCTGCCACATAGGTCTGTGCCTATTAATGGCTCCTACATGTAGGTAACTTAATGAGATTAAAGTCATGTAAAACTTAAAAACTTGCCAGAATATTGTCACAGGTGAGAAGTATGGCGACCATGAGTACATGTATATCACTTTTCCCTCTCACCCATGAGTATCTAAATGGTTTGCTCCATTTCTGTTATCTTAGACCAGTCAATTATGGTCTGTAGTGTTGAAAAGATTAAAAACATCCATTACAAGTTTCTGTTTTTCATGTGAAGTACATTTGTATTATTAATATTGATTTGGTTTCCATGGTTTCTTACATGTAATTTTTTTTTTACAGACCATAGAATAAACTTTTGATATTTATTTTATGTAATTATCAAAAGATTAAATAAACAAAACACTGTTCCCTGTGAATATTGATAATTAATCTGACGTTTATTCTTACTTGTGCCCTCGAGGCGAAGTAACTGTAAACATTTTGACATTTGAAAGTTGGAATTGCTTCAGTCAAAACTGCCTCCAGAAAGAAGTGTTTTTGTTATGTAATTATTATAACGGTGACTAAATGACATTTGATAGGTTATTTCTTTTAACCATTTACCCCTAAAGATACATTTTGGACTGGTCTAAGTCATTGATTTACAGAAGAGTCCATTGTTTTTCAGGGGTTGATGAGTTAAAAAGATTTCAAATTTGTTTTTGAAATGTCTGTCATTTTCAACTACAAACATTTTATGAAAAGTGAGACATTGTAATTATTGTATATACATGTATATCAACGGTTTCAACCAGGCAGTTTTTTTATTTCATGAATCATGAACCTAATATTTCTTTTACAGTGTGAAACAAGAATAATAGTGCTGTTTCTAATGTAATATGTACATGTATATATTTTATGGATTTTAATTGACTGTTCTACTTAGCGGGATAGCAGGATATCACATTGATGTTTGCCCCGAGAAGTCAAGATGATTTCTAGCCTTTTTCCAATTTTATCCAGTTGATATACACAAAAATGGCCAAAATTAAACTGGCTAAAAAAATAACCCTTCATTTTATGACAAAAGTGACCAAATATTAGTGATGCATGCCAAACTATTCCAATCTATGGTATGAAATTTCATTTGCCAGATGCATTCTCCTTCAATCATATCTATAATCAATATTTACCAGAGATATTCCCCTTTGTTAAATTAAAGCTTATGGTAATCAAAAGCAGTAGGCCATAGTAGAGGTATACAAGTCATTGGACATGCTGTAAGTTTTGATATGTAAAAATGTCCCAATTTGTACTTTCTGTATGTAGCTACCCTGTCTGTTTCTGATTACATTGAAATGTAGGTCAGATATTTCCTTATCAGTTTCTCACATTGCTTTGATTTAAAGTTTATCTTCTGTTTGTTAATGGAGTGTTTTTAGACCTCTAAATCCAGTGCCAGTATCTTAAAATGTAGGTTTGGTTAGGACAAAATTTGAGTAGATTACGTAGATTAATGAAGTACAACACAGAAAACCTTTCTCTTGAAGCAATAGTCTCCCAGGTTCAAATCCTGTTCAAAATAGTTTACGCCTGTAAATTATGTTTTGATTGATCTATTTCTGATTTTACTTTGTTGATCTTTAAAAGAAAAATCTTTCTTCTTTTGAACATGTGTAGTAGAAATTCCCAAAACTGAACCTCACTGATAATTTTGTAATGGTTCCTAATTGATAGGTTTGATCTGGAGGTAAGAATTTGTCTGAATTTATAGGTTGTATGTACTCTTTGTTCCCTGAAGGTCAGAACTTGTCTGAATTGATAGATTGTATTTTCTCAGATTTCTCTGGAGGTCAGAATTTGTCTGAATTAATAGGTTGTATGTACTCATAGTTTCTTGGAGGTCAGAACTTGTCTGAATTGATAGGTTGTATGTACTCACAGTTTTCTGGAGGTCAGAATTTGTCTGAATTGATAGGTTGTATGTACTCACAGTTTTCTGGAGGTCAGAATTTGTCTGAATTGATAGGTTGTATGTACTCACAGTTTTCTGGAGGTCAGAATTTGTCTGCATTGATAGGTTGTATGTACTCTTAGTTCCTTGGAGGTCAGAACTTGTCTGAATTGATAGGTTGTATGTACTATTAGTTCTCTGGAGGTCGGAATGTTATCTAAATGTATCTATAGGTTATATCATTGTACTTTTAATCATTTGGAGATCAGAACTTTGTCTGAATTGATAAGTTACTCATAATTCTTTGGATGTCAGGACTTTGTTAGAATTGATATGTACATGTATTTTTTTTTAGTTCCCTAGCCTAGAGGTCAGAACTAAGGAGACAAGTTGTAGGTAAATTAGTTTCTCTAGAAGTTTGAATGTTATCTGTATTGATAAAATGTGTGCATGTACTGTAAGTTCTCAGGAGGTCAATTTGTTGTCTGAATTAATCAGTTGTATGCACTCTTAGTTCTGTCGAGGTCAGAATGTTGTCTGATCTAATATGTTGTATGTACTCTTAGTTCTGTGGATGTCAGAATGTTGTCTGATCTAATATGTTGTATGTAGTGTGGACAGAATGTTGTCTGATCTAATATGTTGTATGCACTGTGGATGTCAGAATGTTGTCTGATCTAATATGTTGTATGTACTCTTAGTTCTGTGGATGTCAGAATGTTGTCTGATCTAATATGTTGTATGTAATCTTAGTTCTGTGGATGTCAGAATGTTGTCTGATCTAATATGTTGTATGCAATCTTAGTTCTGTGGATGTCAGAATGTTGTCTGATCTAATATGTTGTACTCTTAGTTCTGTGGATGTCAGAATCTGATAATATGTTGTATGTACTCTTAGTTCTGTGGATGTCAGAATGTTGTCTGATGATCTAATAGTTCTGTGGATGTATGTTGTCTGATCTAATATGTTGTATGCAATCTTAGTTCTGTGGATGTCAGAATGTTGTCTGATCTAATATGTTGTATGCAATCTTAGTTCTGTGGATGTCAGAATGTTGTCTGATCTAATATGTTGTATGTAATCTTAGTTCTGTGGATGTCAGAATGTTGTCTGATCTAATATGTTGTATGTAATCTTAGTTCTGTGGATGTCAGAATGTTGTCTGATCTAATATGTTGTATGCAATCTTAGTTCTGTGGATGTCAGAATGTTGTCTGATCTAATATGTTGTATGTACTCTTAGTTTTGTGGAGGTCAGAATGTTGTCTGAATTAATCAGTTGTATGCACTCTTAGTTCTGTGGAGGTCGGGATGTTGTTTGAACTACAATGTGTTAAATATGTTGAATGCTCTCTTAGTTCTGAGGGGTCAGTACATGTACTTTCTCTGAATTGATAAGTTTTTTTCTTTTGTGGAATTAAGAAATTTTTTTTTGTCTTTAAACAGTAAGAAACATTATATAGAAATTTGTTATGGTTCATATTACTAATATAGAGATTTCACTTATCAACTCCTGAAAAACAATGGACTCTTCTGTAAATCAATGACTCACACTAGTCTAAATGTGTCTTTAGGGGTGAATGGGTTAAGAGATTTCCTAAAGTCACAAGAAAATGACAGCACATTAAGCATTTGAATATTAACGTTGATATTAACGTACAATTAGACAAAGTTGGATAAATTTATGGTCTTATTTTTCAAAATTGATTAACACCGTTATTAACTGTTATCACAGACAGGACTTATATCAGAGACAAGTCCCCTGAATGAAGTGGCTTAGGTTGATAATAGTCTTTGGGTGTTAATTTTTCAGGATTGTTATATTATCTTGGGTATTATGCTTCTCAAGAAAGAAGGCTTTTAATTGATCAAACCATGATTTTTTTATGTTACTCCAATAAACATATTTAAATTAGAAAGTAAATGTAAAACATCTTATCTCTCTGTTGAGATAGAGAGAGAGAGTGATAAAAAGAATAACAATTTTGATGTCATTTAAAATGGTTTCTTTCATCAAAAGTTGTTATATTTAATCCTGTAGAAAGAATTAAGTTAGTCAGCCTGGAGGCTTTAACATTTAACTCTTAAACATTACTCACCAGTAATCGTATATATTGTGTGTGTGTATGTGTTAAGTAGTATTGATCTGTGTCAGCATAACTCTTTACATTCTCTAATCGGTCAGGGACCCTGTGGTCATTTGTAGCATTTCACTGTTCTGTTGGCTTACCTGTGAATGAGTATTGAGCAAGACCTTTTGCATGAGGATATAGCAAAGGCCTCGATACTTGTACACTGTTTTGTGCTGGGCAATCAGCTGGAGAAATATTATTTTTACGGACTTGAGTGAACTTGGATCTTAATGTGATTCTTCCTGTATACAGTCACTTGGCTGAGGTTTGTATATATCTATATGTAGTGACTTATCTATCCAATAACTGTTTCAGGGTCATTTGAAATCAATCACCAGTCCACACTGCCGGTTATAATGTGACCATTAATTATTCAGGCTACTTTCACAGAACAGATATTTGGTTAGATATTTTTTACTTCCAAACTTTTTATTTGTTAAAAAGAAAGCCTGCTGTATGTCATGTTTTGGAAATTATACCAAAGGCTGACAGAATACTGTGTAACCTAGCATAAAGACCACCTTGCTTAGAAGACCACCTCACATTTCAGACCATTTAGTTTTATGTCTCTTGATGAAAATTTAATTAATACAGAACCTCTCTTAAAAGACCACCTCACTAATCAGACCACTTTTAGTTAGTCATTTAGTGGTCTAACCAGCAAGGTTCCACTGTAACATCACTAATCAGACCACTTTTAGTTAGTCATTTAGTGGTCTAACCAGCAAGGTTCCACTGTAACATCACTAATCAGACCACTTTTAATTAGTCATTTAGTGGTCTAACCAGCAAGATTCCACTGTAACATCACTAATCAGACCACTTTTAGTTAGTCATTTAGTGGTCTAACCAGCAAGGTTCCACTGTAACATCACTAATCAGACCACTTTTAATTAGTCATTTAGTGGTCTAACCAGCAAGGTTCCACTGTAACATCACTAATCAGACCACTTTTAGTTAGTCATTAAGTGGTCTAAATAGCAAGGTTCCTCTGTATATATGTTTAATACAGTGGTTATACATTATAGGAAAGATCGTGTATATAGGGTAATAAAATGTATTAATGATATTTTTTTCTTAATTTGCAATGAAAATTCATACACTTCAAATGAAATAGCAATGGTGTTATATACCGGTAACTATTCTGTCTACATGTATAAAACATTTTACATTTTCAATTGATATCGCCATCATATAAATCTAATTCAATCCTGCGTGAATGCCAGTTACAATCAACGAAAACAGAAACCAAACCAAATGCCCTTAGATTTTTTGACTACATATGTATTCATACTACAGAAAATTTACATGAAGGTACATTGTATATGTAAAGTTTCAGGTTGAGAAGTTTGTCAACTGGCTTATGTGTGTCTGTTGAAGTAAAATGAATGAAACTATGTTAATTCACATCTAAAAACTTCCTGTCAATTCAATCGTAACTTTTTTGAGTGCCAGAATTAACATTTCAGTGTTATCAGCAAATGATCAATCCAATGTAAATAATTTTTTGTTTCTTTTCTTCGTTTTCTTCTTTTGTGAATGTTATCACATGTTTGCTACAGCCTGTACACAATTGCATTGTAATGATAAATATAATTAGAAAATGATGAATTCAAAAGAATATTAAAAATAAGAATCAATTATCGGTCGGATTTCAAAGGAATATGTGAATTGACGATGTCTGTTGTCTACGTCAACTAAACATGTATTATGGTTTAGCGCTGACATGAGAAAACCGTTTAGAATGTCATATATATTGTAACATTATGCCAGCCTTCATTACAATCACCTATCAGCCTGTATCAATTATCACATATAAGACTGTGTCTGAATGATCACCACACATCGTTTTCCGACTTCACTTTTCATCTCAATATATGGTTTGATGTTCGTTTATACATCTGATTGAGAGAGGATCCTAAACTTTGGGAATGGATCTTAAGTTTTAAACATGGTATGTATGATGTAACAATGGCCACTCGAGAGAGGCATTTCTTTTTCTGAGCTGTGAATATTCGGGATCAGATACCTCTGGTCAAAAGTAAATTGTGGTATTTTTGTAAGTCACCGTAGAAACTGAAATTTTTCTGTCATTAGAAACTATATACAGCAGAAACTGTCTGGAGAGATCACTGTCATGAGGAATGACCACTTGTCTTTTGTAAGTCACTGTAGAAACTGAAATCTTTCTGTCATTAGAAACTATGTACAGCAGAACCTGTCTGGAGAGATCACTCTCATGATGAATGACCACTTGTCTTTTGAGATCACATTTTGAAATCCACTTACCATGATTAAATAACTCTTGAGCGACTACCTGCCTTGGGAGACCACATTTCAGTGGCAGAAAGGATATTATCTCAAGAAAGGTTCCATTTTACTATGTTCAAGTTCTATAGTATGCTCTCAAAGATTTAGTATCTAGATAAAATAGATTGTACATCTATAAAGCTGTAGCCACAAAAAAATTATTTCTTACTTGTTTCTGAACATGTATTTACCGATAGTAGTACATTTGATTTGACTAGGTTTCAACTCTCAATTGTGCGTTTCTAGATTTTATCATATTTGATGATTTCAATAAATTCTGTAATGCGGCTGCGACTTTTAATAATGCCATTAGGAAGTTCTGATAAGTTACAATGGGAATTTGATTTTGTTTTGATATATATATATAAACAGGTATATGTATATATTTTTTAACTATGTTGGTTTTGTATTGATCATTGAAGTAAGAAGGTATACCTCACTGCTAAGCAATGTATATATTTTTTAACTATGTTGGTTTTGTATTGATCATTGAAGTAAGAAGGTATACCTCACTGCTAAGCAATGTATATATTTGGAATTTGTGCAGTGTGTGGGTATGAAATGTATGTTATATTTATACAATATCATTGTCACAGACATGTAAAAAATGTATTTTCAGAATGTGTAAAATATTCATAGATACATGTACTAGATACTACCGAATATCTGGTCTTTGCAGAATAATCAAGGTGCATTCTAAGTACCAAAACATGTGCCATTTGGTTCAGCCATATACACATACTTACTTTATTCCTGGCTATGATCCTGGGCAGGACAATAGGCACTAAAAGTCTCTTCCAGGCATATCAGTTCAGGGCAGGTCACTCTATCTTTCCCCATGTTATCCCCATCACTTTAGAATCTGCCTCTTAAGTATCTGTGCCAGGTGTTCCTTGATGCGCCCTGCCCTCTCTTCCTCTTTCCGTGTCATCCCCTATCACTTTGGAATCTGCCGCTTAAGTATCTGTGCCAGGTGTTCCTTGAGGCGTCTTGCCCTCTCTTCCTCTTTCAATGTCATCCTGGTCACTTTGGACTTTGCCTCTTAAGTATCTTGCCAGGTGTTCCTTGAGGCACTCTGCCCTCTCTTCCTCTTTCTATGTCATCCTGGTCACTTTGGAGTCTGCCTCTTAAATATGGGGCACTCTGCCCTCTCTTCCTCTTTCTATGTCATCCTGGTCACTTTGGAGTCTGCCTCTTAAATATGGGGCACTCTGCCCTCTCTTCCTCTTTCTATGTCATCCTAGTCACTTTGGAGTCTGCCTCTTAAATATGGGGCACTCTGCCCTCTCTTCCTCATTCTATGTCATCCTGGTCACTTTGTAGTCTGCCTCTTAAATATGGGGCACTCTGCCCTCTCTTCCTCTTTCTATGTCATCCTGGTCACTTTGTAGTCTGCCTCTTAAATATGGGGCACTCTGCCCTCTCTTCCTCTTTCTATGTCATCCTGGTCACTTTGTAGTCTGCCTCTTAAATATGGGGCACTCTGCCCTCTCTTCCTCTTTCTATGTCATCCTGGTCACTTTGTAGTCTGCCTCTTAAATATGGGGCACTCTGCCCTCTCTTTCTCTTTCTGTGTCATCCTAGTCACTTTGGAGTCTGCCTCTTAAGTAACTGCGCTACCTATTTGATTTATTCATTGGAATTTTTTATGTTTTTAGAGAAATGGGCCCAAATATTTATTTGAAACATCAAGAAATTTGACTCATAAAAGTTCAAATTATAAAATGTTTATAAGTAGGATTAAATTACAAAATTATTCAGGACTTTGTGAAAAGTTCGAAACATGGAAAAATTTGACTCATTGAAGGTCGACTAATCGACGTTCCACCGCATATGTAAGGCCGCAAATACATAATATTGACCACTGTCTTGTTGTAGTAACAAGTGCTGGGGCAGTGTATTGTTGTTTTTTTGTGTGTTTTAGAATTTAAAATGTTTGTGTAGTGACTATAAACCTGTACTTGACGCTGTATAAACTTATATTGTATGGTCTATATATAGCATACAGTACCACAAGGAAAAAGTGAAACTGTAATACATTATATATATTGACAAATTTAAATGCTCTTCCACTGTCTTCTGAGGTCAAAATTTTATATTCTCGTAAACATGTTTTATGTATTACATTGATAATTTGGACAAACATGTAACTATAGCAACTAAAAATAATATTTTATGAATAACTTGAAAGCCTATAATCCACATCTTCATTGGTTTGGATTCATAATATATATGTAACGGGTGAGGAAAAGTGATCAGAGATCAAACCTAGGACCTTCTGAATTTCTAGCTGGATCACTAACTACGGAGCTATCTGTATGATCTGGGCTGACACTTGCAGCTTTTCCCATTTTTAAGGCAAGGCCTTATTGCTATGACAGGCTCAGAACTCTTCGGGTTTTTCTGTGTACTTAATTAAGCATCGTCAGCTTCCCCGTTAAAAAATCAATGTGCCATATGATTTGTCGAACTACTACTTGCACTGTAGAAAGTAGTTACCTGAGATCAACCATTAAAATACTTCTTTGTGTCTAATTTGAATCTTGTTTCATTTACATTCTCTCTCTTTTTAATTCCTGAACTAGGACACCATTTTTTTTAATTTGAAAACTCATTGAAACTAAAGTTCAACAATGAAGACATTCGAAAATGCTGTGATTAATTATTATAGTCACGTGACATAGGACACGTTTTGAAAAGGGGAATTCCCTCAGTTCAGCTTTGCCGATTTTGTCATTGATACCCATTTTAATTCATGTTATTTAGAAACTGGAATCGATCATTGTTTCCTTTTTATTCATACAATATTAATTTTTACCAAACTGATAGATTATTTAAGTTTTCAAGCTTACTTGCGGAAGTAATAATTGACAAACTGACGATTAAACCGTTAATGTCTGACATCGAGTAAGATGTTTTCCTGGTGTGCTGTAAATTCTGTTCATTCGAGAGAGAATAAGAGACCAGTTTACTTGATCGTGGTTCTGTTCGGATAGCACAGACATCATTGCAGCTTGCGATTGCATGATTCCTGCCAGTAATAGAGTTTAAAGTCTAGTCAGGTGGTTTTAGTTGATGTATTTACAGTGGTCATTGTTACCAATGGTTTTTCGACTTTAAATCAGTTCGACCCAATGTTTAATTTTTTTAACCCAATTCGTATTTGAGACATCGATCTACATTTATTACTCCATTTTACATACCAAATAACAATGAAATTTTAAGGTTGTTGAACAAACGTTTTACTGTTAAAAGATTAGGGAGTAAAGGTAACTGAATAAATGCAATATTTTTAAGGCTGTTGAAAGTCATGATAGATCTACAACAATGGGACATAAATATTTGTAACTTATATTATTTTCTTTGTTTTATATAAAACCAACACGTTTTAAGTGCACACAGAATCCACTAATTTCAGCATTATTTCAAATATTTTAAGTTTACATGAAGGGAATTGAATTAATTTTTTGAATCATTTTTAAATTTAGATTGTTTATTTTGAGAAAATAATGATTCTGTGGAGGATCAAATTACTTCAGGTAAATTTTGACTGAAAGAATAATTACAGAATTAACAAAATTATTTCATAAGAAAAATACTGTCATTTCTGTAAATAAACATGATAATTTAAAAATGCCTATATAATTTAGAAATATGAAATTGTCCTAGATCTACCATAAATTGGTACAAATTTGCAAAATTCTGGATTTTACCAGCATTTAAAAATTAATTGTTGTGTATAAAACAAAGAAGAAAATAACATAAGTGACCAAAGTATATGTCCCATGACTGTAGGCCTATATGTAAATCTAAGCCCAACTCTGTATGTCTGCTGTTTTGTAATATCATGAAATGTATAAATTTCTACTGATGCATAATAAAAAATAAGCATCCACTAATTTCAAATGTTTTGATTTAAAGATGTACCATGGTATACAACAGCCTATACTAATTTCTGATTTTAGTAGATCAAGGATGTATATTCCCAGATTAAACAGTAAGTGCATGTACGTACAGATATGTACTCTTTTATAAATTCAACAATTCAGATTTGACAAAGGATTGCCTTTCAGGACTTTCAGTCCTTTGATAATAAGATTGCTGACCCCTGAAATCCCACAAGACTCATTAAATGCTACAGTGAGTTATTTTGTTGGGCACCAAATGTAACAGGTGAGTGAAAAGGTGCTGTCAGACCTGGGATCAAAGCCAGGACCTTTCAAATACTAGCTGGACACTCAACCTACTTGACTATCTGGACCAACACTGAGCAATATATATACATTTATATTTTATGTTGAAACATGTCTTGTGAGACCACCCTATCTGCCACAGAAATGTGGTCTCTCAAGACAGGTGGTCTCTAGAAAGAGGTTTTATTCAAAGGATTATTTAACCATGTGGTTTTCAGAATGTGGTCTCGGAAGACAGCTGGTCTCTCATGAGAAAAGTCTCTCAAAACATGCATACATACATTGTATATGTATGTGTGTATATATATGTATGGAAACTCGCACAGCATGGAAGAGTGGGATGGAATATTTAAAAGAAAGCTGTGAATGAGAGAAGCAGATATGTTTTTTTTATTTAGCCTTACTAGGTATA
This sequence comes from Atrina japonica, assembly GCA_030159075.1. Classification (NCBI taxonomy): domain Eukaryota; kingdom Metazoa; phylum Mollusca; class Bivalvia; order Pterioida; family Pinnidae; genus Atrina; species Atrina japonica. The sequence continues at coordinate 311,212 of BROG01000216.1, read as the reverse complement.
CTGTATTGAATGTGCGCTGAAATTGATTACCTTATTATCAGTATTATAGATGGAATGTTGACCTCCGTCATATATCGCAGATTTGGTAATCAATAGCTATTAGAAAAACATCCCAGATCTCTTTGTTTAATGTGTGACAGGGAACCAGTCAACAGCTTCGATTTGCTTTGTTATAAATACTAAAAAAAATAATGCAATGCAAGCAAGTTTTCTGTCATTTGGTAGGTTTCATTGCTCATCAGTGAAATCGACATACTGGTAATTATCACAAGGAAATAATGAAAAGATTTCTGTTCAATTAATGAAATGATAAATTCTCTGGTAGGTTGTTACATCTATTGCTTCTCTTACATTACCTTGTGTGCATTGTTTTATAAAATATTTGGAGCTTGTCATTTTTACATTGGACATACATTCTCAGTATGTTTTTTTTGTGTTTTTTCATTTATTTGTACCAATATATTTGTTCTGAACAAAAAGTATGTAGATAATGCTTTAGTGTTCAGTGCTAGCCCGATTCATATAACCTGGCAGGGCGGAGTAAGGGTGATCAATGTTACTCACTCCCTACCATATGTATTGCACTGACAGATGCTTATAAATTGCAAAAGTACATGTAGTTTTAGGTCACCTGTCTACAAGTGCTTTTCCATGAGGAAACAGCTAGTGGTGCTTATGCTTTATATCCTACCTGTAGCTTGGCTATAAACTGCAGTCAGTCAGTGAGTGAGTGAGTGAGAGAGAGAGAGTGTGAGAGTGTGTGTGTGTGTGCTCTCACTTGTGACCATTGTAATGAGGTCATCTTTCAAGTCCAGTCTTAAGGTAAACTCTAACAGTAGCATTTATCATGGCTAAAGTGGACAAAATAGATACCACATGCAGGTATAGACTACATTGTGTGATTCTCTTTAATACAGATAAAAGTTTAGTATTTACCTGAGAAAAACTTTGGTTAAAGGTGTAAATCAAACAAGCCTGTTCTGTTGAGAACCTGTGTTTAAACACACATGAAATAGCATGGAACTTTTGTAAACAAATTTCAACCTGTAAAACTAAAGAATGCTGTACATAAAATGGTCAATTTGGCTCATACATTACCTTGTAGAATGAAATATGATTGTTAAATGAAATATGATTATACGTTAAAGGGTCAGAAGCTGTGATTTTTCCCCCAAATTCTTTCTTTACTACTTAGATTGATGTACAATAATGAAAAAGAGATATAGACAGGCATAACAATTCTTAAATTCCTATATATTTGGTGAAAATTGCTCATGAAACTTACGTTTGGCACTTTTTCACTTGCAATTGATTAACTTGACCATACTATTTGTATATGTATATTTATATACACATAGGCTAGCTAGAATACAAGTAAAATTACACATAGGCTAGCTACATGTAGAATACAAGTAAAGTTACGCATAGGCTAGCTAGAATACAAGTAAAATTACACATAGGCTAGCTACATGTAGAATACAAGTAAAGTTACGCATAGGCTAGCTAGAATACAAGTAAAATTACACATAGGCTAGCTACATGTAGAATACAAGTAAAGTTACGCATAGGCTAGCTAGAATACAAGTAAAATTACACATAGGCTAGCTACATGTAGAATACAAGTAAAGTTACGCATAGGTTAGCTAGAATGCAAGTAAAGTTACGCATAGGCTAGCTAGAATGCAAGTAAAGTTACGCATAGGCTAGCTAGAATGCAAGTAAAGTTACGCATAGGCTAGCTAGAATGCAAGTAAAGTTACCATACACATAGGATAGCTAGAAGTTCTATCAAAGGTAGCTAGAATACCAGTGAAGTTAGGCAAGCTAGAATACAATTAAATTAGCAAGAATACAACTAAAGTTTAAGCTAGGCTTGCTAATGTAGAATGAACGTTAAGCTAGGCTAGCTCAATTGCCATGAAAGTTAGAGTGAAAGTGAATTTAATATGAGTGAAAGTGAGGCTATAAAGGCAAGCTGTATACACATATAGCTGACAAACCCACGTTGCTGGAGCAAAGCTAGTAACACTAGCAGGAACATACACAAACTAGACTCACTAAGCTAAGGAGTTCTGTTAAGATAGGTTTAACTGTAGTTGATATTTACTGTCTTCATAACTGCATTCTCCACAGAATCTGGCGATGACTCATTCCTACACAGGCACGAGTGATATTGATTATGACAACATACTAAGTAGACGGGAAATATAGTTAATATACAGGTTATGGACATAAATATACTAGATATGGAAGTTAATTATAATCACACACTCTAAGGTACTATAGATCAACACTGCCAATGAAGTAAATATAATTCAAAATCTGACATCAGAAAGTTGAAGCTCTTAAGTTTCCTGAACATTTTTACTCTAGATTGATTAAAAATGACATTTGTGCCAATCATTTGAAAAATAAATCTTTGGTAGTTTTTTATTTGAATTTTTTTTATTTAAATAGAAAGATGTCCATCTTACAAATTTCCAAGTTGTGTTTTAGTAGATGTTCTGTATTTGTTATATACTCTGCCATTTGTAAAAGTGATCAGTTTCCACTTTTTTAAACTGCCACCCTGTCCAAAATGAAGGAAAAAAAATGAAAAAAAAAAAACCAACAAAATATAAAAAAAACCAAATTACTGGTTTGTGCAGTATTTGAACATCATGTACAGTCAAACTTGCATTAAAGCCAATAAAGGCCACCTCTGTATAAAGTGCACCTGCCATTCAAACATTACCTTTGTTAACTTGAATAGACCTCTTTATAAAGACCAACTGACCTGTCTCTAATAGCTAGTTTTACCTGTTCCCTTGAGTGCCTTTATAGACAAATTTATGTATATTTCCTTGGCTTAATTATTAATTAAATAACACCAACCTCATACAACTTTAAAATTTTAAAAATTTGGCCATTCCTGAAATTTGATTGGTCAAGCAGGCCAAGGTAGTAATATTCTTAGACCAGTTAAAGGTCTTAAGCTTTATGGTACAGGGTCCTGGTAAGTTTTTAGACGGGCATATCGCCAAAGGCGAAAGTCATCTATAGTGACCGTCGTTGTGTGCAATCAACTGTTTGAGCATGTGGTCTCCATATCACAGTCAGAATTCAACTGTGTGCAGCAATACGATACAGTGCATGTATGTTAGGTTAATGTATTGAAATTTTCTGATGTTATTCCTGTAGTGCTTTCAACATTATCTAGATTATTTAAAGATGTGAAATTTCCTTTAATTATGAATTCTACTAAATGGGAAACACTTTGTATCTTTCTGCATACATAGAGCCAGAGAGGGCAAGGCAGACCACAAAAAGATCAGGTAGTTTCCGTATTTCCATCAGAATGAAAATAGGCAATATTATGACTTGGGTATCTGTAAGTATGGCTTTCAGTACTTTCAGTACTTTGATTTCATTATCTGATGGTGATGAACTGGTTTCCATTTATATTTTCTGGATTTATTGAACTGGTTCTTGTTTATAGTTTTGTTATTCTTAAATTACCAAAGACTTATGTACATGTATATTTTGGTGGACAGAACACAATATCATGTGGACGGAACACAATCAAATATGAGAATGTCCTTGTTAGTGATGAGCCGATCAGGACCCCTGCAGTTAGCCTGTCGGGGAATTATGGCTTTTCCTTGGTTTTGATGGACTGACTTCCTGTCTATATTTTTAATGTTTCTATACTGGTCTCTGTTTGTATTGACTGAAGTTCAGGGATCACGTTACATGTATTTATTTACATTTTTTGTTTCATAGACTTATTACTCTTATGTTTTCATTGATTCCATTATTATCAAATAAGCGAAGCATTGATCAATGGGCGATGTGAGCCTATTGATTTTCATTTTTAAAATGATACATTGCGTGGTAGACTTATCGCAATAAATGGAAATTAGTTCAGATTAGGCTTTGTGGCTAAAGTACAGTATGCCACCGTTATTTGTTCAAGTTTTTATCGTGGTTTGTGATGTCATGCATTTGGCTCAGAGTATGACTTGCATTCTAAATTAGATTTGTTATTCGGACAAAATCATACCTGCGGTTGTGTTTGGAATTTCCAGAGCATTTCATCTGTCAATTCTTAAAAGATAAATTGACAGAACTACGTGAAAAATAATCAATAGTATAAACATATTATTTGACAGAAAAACAATCTCGCTAAATGAATATTTATGTCTTCATAAGCATACAGACAAGATAATAACAGTTCTTGTATGTCTTTTAGCTTGTGTGTAGGTAGACGAATGCATACATGTACATCTTCCCGTGTTACAACACAAGACATTACTCAAGCTGGTTAACCCATCTACCCCTGTAGTCATGTATAGACTCGCACATTTCAAAGAATAGTAAAGTCCACTCTCAGAATTCAGGAATGTATAAATGAATTAATTAGTATAAAACTTTTGCAACAATTTTACATGCAATATTGACTTGTTCACTCCTGCATTATGATAGTAGACCATGCTATATATTGATTTGGGTGAGTCTAAATGTGATCACAGGGGTTGATAGGTTAAGTTATATCATGATTAATTGGAGTGTAGTGTGCTTAGGCCAAGTTTGGATTTAGAAAGGACAGGAAGTTATGAAAATGAAGATTTTAAATGGCTGTTAAGGTATTTCCAAAGGCATAGGTTTGAGGACTTTGCAGGAGACATCATTTTTGTTGTGAAAATGAAGATTTGAGGACTTTGCCGGAGACATTATTATTAAAATCTTAATCAAATAAAACTTAAAGCTGAACCAGTGATAAATTGTCGTCAGCTATTTTAGGTCACCTGAGTCAGGAGATTGGTTATTGTAAAATGTTGTGATATGTGTGACTTTTTTTTTTACATCATGCCTAAAATAACAAACATTTTAAACTTCTTCATAAAAGCCAGGCCAATTTTTGGGGGTTAAATTTGGTTTGTAGCATCTTTTGGCACAGGTAATACAAAGAGAACTCAGGGGGTCATTTAAGCCCCAGTCTATTTAAAAACTTGCCTCTTATCAGTCCCCTTTTCTGATATGTTACATGGGAAATCTATCGGCTCCTATTTAGAGGTCACAGTTATGTTTGTGACCTGGTACGGTGTCACCTGTTCGCCAAGTGAAAGTGCTATTTGGCGATCTTGAAAGTTTATTGAAGATTGCAGTATTTTCATTGGTCGAACAAGACACACCTACAAGGTCACTTGGTCACCAGGTTTAGTTATCTTCCTTTACTTCCAGTCTATAATTTCAGTACTGGTATGTTTCATAAAAAGTAAAGCTCTTTTAAGCAGATTGACACAAGCATTCTCTATTGTTGTTATATGCTGGTTGAAAATCATTTTAAGATTTCTCGGAGTGTCTGCATGCTCTGCCCTAATTGCTGCTGTACGAAAATAGTATTTTTATTTCAAAAATGCTGAGAAACAAATTTTATTTGATCACGAGACAGAAAATGGTGTAAACTAATTAGAAAGACATATTTTAAAAGAAATCGATGATGAAAAGATATCAATTTCATATCTTTGAAGCATGGAAAAACACATTTTCTGTTTTTTGGAAATCAACTTTAATAATGTTCCAGCATTTTCACTCAAAATGATGATAACAATGTGGTAAATAAATCAGAATTATTCATGCAAGGAAAGTAGGACTATAAAATACAAAAAAAGAAATTGCTGCGAATATCTTATAGAGTTTTATAAATATGTGTTCGGTTTATATTGTGAATTATTGTAATCAAATACAAAGCTGAAATACGGTCGGTTATTGATGAACTGGTATTTAATTTGTTTATTACTTGTAAAGTATTGTGAATGCTTCAATAATTGATTGAGTAGAATTTGCCCTGATTAAATTAAGATATAATATAAAAGGAATAGTAATGATTTTACTTATATTATGATCGAGTTGTGCTTGAAACTGACGCTGTAGAGGAAAGAATGAAAAATTGAGTAATTTTGTAAAGTCTAAAGAATTTGTAAGTTTGTAAATATTATCATGTTTTAGGAGGAACTGACACTGTGAAGTATGGGAAGAAATAATTTGTAAGTTTATAAATAGTATTACGCTATATAGAAGGAACTGACTGTGTAGAGGATAGAACAAAATAAATTGTAAGTTTATAAATAGTATTATGCTATATAGTAGGATATGACTGTGTAGAGGATAAAAAGAAATAATTTGTAATTTTATAAATAATATTACGCTATATAAGGGTGTCCGGGTAGCGCAGTGGTTAGCGCACTCGCTTTTCACCAATGCGACCTGGGTTCGATCCTCGGATTGGGCAGGGAAGTATGTGAAATGGTTACCAACCCGGATACGCTCCTGTCCTTCGGACTGAGACAGTAAAAACCGAGGTCCCGTGTCACAGTGAGTGTCTGCACGTTAAAGAACCCTCACTGCTCAATGGCCATAGGTGTCGAGCAAAAGCCAAAATTTGAAGCCCTTCACCGGCATTGGTGACGTCTCCATATGAGTGAAAGATTCTTGAGTGGGACGTTAAACAACAATAAAAAAAAAAAAAAAAACGCTATATAAGGAACTGACGGTGTAGAGGATAGAATAAAATAATTTGTAAGTTTATAAATAGTATTATGCTATATAGAAGGAACTGACTGTGTAGAGGATAGAAAGAAATAATTTGTAAGTTTATAAATAGTATTACGCTATATAGAAGGAACTGACGGTGTAGAGGATAGAATAAAATAATTTGTAAGTTTATAAATAGTATTATGCTATATAGAAGGAACTGACTGTGTAAAGGATGGAACAAAATAAATTGTAAGTTTATAAATAGTATTACACTATATCAAAGGACTGATAGTAGAGGGTAAAAGAAATAATAATAATTTGTAAGTCTATAAACAGTATTTCGCTATACAGAAGGAAAGGACACTGAAGGATAGGAAGAAATAAAGCTATATGAAAGGACTGACAGTAGAGGGTAGAAAGAAGTAATTTTGATTTGTAAGTTTGTACTGCAAATCTTAACAGTAAATAATAAAGAAAGTAATGAATTGAATCTGTAGAGAAAAGGATGAAATGATTTGTAAGTTTTGTAAATAGTATTATACATTATAGAAGGAACTCAGTCTCTAGAGGTTTTAATGAAATGATCTGTAATTTTATAAATCACAATATTTTGATACAGAAAGTATTGATTCTGAGGAGAAAAAGTTCAAAATAATTTGTAAGTTTGTAAATTATGATAATTGTATTATATTAAAATTTTTTGAAAATCTGCATATGTAGTCAAACTTGCATTATAGGTCCCCTCTTTGTAAAAGGGCACCTGCCTATAAAGGCCATTCAAGCATAATCTTTGTTAACTTTTTCATTATGAATAAACCTGTTTATAAAGGTCACCTGTATATATTGGCTACATTTGGCTGTTCCTTTAGAGACAAGTTTGACTTAATACATGTACCTGTGTATATATAAACATATATATGTATTATGTAAAATTCTAAGTTTATTGTTAAAATTTGACATTGAGCAATAATGTACATGTAGAACTAAAGAGTTTAATCACACAAAACTGCAAAAAGAAAATAGGGGTCGGGGTGGTGTGACTAGATAAGTGTGATCACTGCAGTAGAAGGTAGAACCTGTTCATATAATATGATTTTTTTTAGGTTGTATTAAACCAGTGCATTATGGTCTCTAGTTAAAATGAGTAATTGACTCATTCATCCCTTCAGACACATTTGGACTAGTCTAAGTCACTGATTTACAGAAGAGTCCATTGTTTTTAAGGGGTTGATGAGTTAATATGTAGGGATGAGGCCAGATACAAAGTAGGAGAGTGTAAGGAGCAAAGTAGTGGTGGAAACATTAACATCCAAACTCTGAGACGATTACAGGATACAGGGATTGTTCATACTCTTTTGGGCCTGGGGCCTGGGGCTTTCGAATCGGGAATTTTAGCAACATTTTATTGCTATTGGAAAGTCTAGAAATGCACAAAAATATGTAAAAATACAAGATTCTCTTCAAATACATTGTCATTTGACTTCATTTGGGAGATTTTGACTGCAAATTTGGAAAAAATGCATTGTTTTTCATTGGGAATGTGGCCCTTATTTTAGCCTGATAATGTGGAGAATCCCTGGGATGTATAACAATTATAAAATTCCACTAATGTATCCTGTATTTGTTTGGAACAGATCAGCCTTGCAACCATAAAAACCGCATGCAGGGTTTGATTTCCAGTACCGGATCATAGCAAGACTTTTTTTATATTGGTAGTGACCGTTCCTTTGCCAAACCCTCCGCATACAAATCACTGGTCTTTTGGATGAGACTTTAAAGAACCAAGGTCACATGTCATGGCACACAAAAGAACCCTCACTTCATTGGCATGAGTCCATAGCACAGGTCAAAATTTTTGCACTTCACTTAAAGCTGGTAACATCTTAACATAATTGAAAAATTCTTGACAAAATGTAAAAAAAAAAAACAACAACAACAAAGAAACCAAAAAACTGCATCTATAATATAAACAAGAACTAGTACATGTTATTTCCCAATTTCAGAGTGTGTGGAGTATCACCTAACTCTTATGTAACAAACTACAACATGTACCGGTACAATGTATTTAAACCTTAAACTTGGCTGAAACATACAGGTATTTGTGTAATTGATTGCTTTGTAAGGTCTACCTGCCTGTTTTATTTTATCTCTGCTGAATAGTGGTAGATAAATTGTGGGTGGAAAGAAAACATAGAGCTCCTAGCTGACAAATAAATTGTTTATGACATCTCTGTTGCATGCAGGTTTGATTTTTGTTGTTGTTGCAGTATTTGTACATGCATAATTAGATCTGAATTATTTATTGGCTTACTTTACTCTCCTACATAATTTAAATCTTCTTCAATATGTCTGATAATTATATTGGATTAGTAATTATTACTGTATTAGCATAAAGCATGGCAAATTCACCTCCACAGGATATTGAACTTGGATGAAGTCCAAATAAAAATAGTATTTGTAACAGTTGGAATACCAGGCTATAAAATAAGACTTAGTTTACTGTAGAGGAGTCTGTATATACAGGAGGTAGTCCGGAGACATGTAATTTAACAGCATGACTCATAATATAGGGAGAAAGCCAGGAGATGTGCAGTTAGTTTGTGTCTAAAAGCGTGACTTGGTAATATGGGGAGAAGCTTGGAGATGTGTGGTTAGTATGTGTTCAACAGCATGACATAGTTATGTAGGGAGAAGCTTGGAGATGTGTAGTTTGTATGTGTTCAATAGCATGACTTGGTTATGTAGGGAGAAGTTGGGAGATGTGTGGTTGGTTTGTGTTTAACAGCATGACATGGTTATATAGGGAGCTTGGAGATGTGTGGTTAGTATGTGTACAATAGCATGACTTGGTTATGTAGGGAGAAAGCCAGGAGATGTGCAGTTAGTTTGTGTTTAATAGCATGACATGGTTATATAGGGAGAAGTCAGGAGATGTGCAGTTACTTTGTGTCTAACAGCATTACTCGGTTATATAGGGAGAAAGCCAGGAGATGTGTGGTTAGTATGTGTTAAACAGTGTGACTCGGTTATATAGGGAGAAGCCATTTAGAGATGTGCGGTTAGTTTGTGTTAAACAGTGTGACTCGGTTATATAGGGAGAAGCCATTTAGAGATGTGCGGTTAGTTTGTATTAAACAGTGTGACTCAGTTATATAGGGGAAGCTATTTAGAGATGTGCGGTTAGTTTGTGTTAAACAGTGTGACTCGGTTATATAGGGAGAAAGCCAGGAGATGTGTGGTTAGTATGTGTTAAACAGTGTGACTCAGTTATATAGGGAGAAGCTATTTAGAGATGTGCGGTTAGTTTGTGTTAAACAGTGTGACTGGGTTATATAGGGAGAAGCCATTTAGAGATGAGCGGTTAGTTTGTGTTAAACAGTGTGACTCAGTTATATAGGGAGAAGCTATTTAGAGATGTGCGGTTAGTTTGTGTTAAACAGTGTGACTCGGTTATATAGGGAAAAGTCTGGAGATGTGTGGCTTAAGTATGTGTTTAACAGCGTGACTTGGTTACATGTATTTAGGGAGAAGCTGGGAGATGTGTGGTTAATTTTGTGTCTAATAGTCTGACTTAGTTATATAGGGAAAAGTATGGTTAGTTTGTGTTTAACAGCATGACTTGGTTAAATAGGGAAAAGCAGAAAGATGTTAGTACATGTATTTTAAGTGCCAGTGCTATGTGTGAAGTCCAGGAATTGTGTGGTTAAATGACTGTTATAAGGTCGTATTACAAAGAGAAAGTGACCAGTTACAGTGTTATACAGAAGGAAGCTGTCTGTGGTTATGCTGTATATTGGACATTTATCATCTCTGACAATGACTGTTATATAACATTATATCCTCTGCTTCATAATCTGCAGTTATGGATGGTTTAAAGTAAGGTAGTTTTATATCTGATAGTGAGTCTTCCTGCTGGATTTGATATCTTAATTCATAAAACCCTGGAAACTAATGGACTCTTCCATAAATCAATGACTTAGACCAGTCCAAAAGTGTCTTTAGGTATGAATGGGTTAATTCCTGGTATATTTTGTGTTGTATGCAAATATCATGATTTGACTGACTGCATGATATTCATGTTGCCCAAAATTTGAGTAACGGATTTGTGTTTAATTTCTAAGTCATTTAAATGGTATGTATGTTTATATAGATCTTCACAACATTTCTGACATACATAATTATATATATATATATATATATATATATTGTACTGACTGCCCCGGCAGGTCAAACCTTGTAAATAGTTAGGAAACACTTTTGCCTACTTCATCTGGCAAGCAGAAATTTGGAACAGTGTTCATGGTTTTTAGATGCTTTTTTTTTTTAGATATATATAAAATATAAAAAATATAAAAATCCCAGACATCTAAGTATAAATCTTCAGGATGTCCAAATATACAAATCTAGTCACATAGGACAAACATGGACCACTGGAAATCCAGAGGTGGGATCAGGTGCTGTGGAGGAGAAAACAAAAGTAAACGAATGAAAAAATAAGTTTTTAGTTCCAGGGTTTGTTTATAAAGTGTTCTATTTTTAAAGGTCAGCATTTCCCTTTTGTTCCAGTGAATTTTTATGTTCTCTCAATACAATGCACATTCAGATATTTTGTAATACTTAAATTACTATGTCAAGTTTGTATTGACGGAAATCTATATAAAGTGTGCTGACTGATCTATATAAAGTGTATCCTGACTTATCTACTTGTATAAAGGGTATCCCTCTCTCTCTCTCTCTGTCTTTGTCTCTATCTGTCTTTCTGTCTCTCTTTCTCTCTGTCTTTCTGTCTCTCCCTCATCTTTCTCTGTCTGTCCTTCTTTCTCTGTCTGTCTCTCTCATGCTATATACACACACAGTATATAAGTGGTATTGTTAAATGTATAAATTCAATACAATACTATCATAGTGGTTTATTTAAATATTGGCAGACTTCCAATATGAAGAAGACTTAAGAGTGTAGAGTAGAGTAAAATATCATTCAATTACATTCAGTTAGGTGCAAATTCTATTGGACTGTGTATGCAAATGCAAATCAGTGAATGGAAAATAATGAAAATATAAATATTTGTCAGTGATGGTGGATTTATTATCATATTTATTCAGTAAGAATCACTTGGTTTCTCAAGACAGAGTTTTTGTTTGTTTGTTTTTTTTTCAGTGTGTTTGTGAAATTTGATTGTCTTGACCTTTTTATTGCATTGGGATTAGTATTGAATATCACCATAATTTGACTGAGGCCATCAAATTCACAAGCTATAGGTTTATAATGAATTTGTTCTCAGAAATTTGTTAACTAAACAATAATGAAATGGACATTGAAATAGATTGCAGTTTGTGAAGGTCAGATCACAAATGTTAAGTGAAATACATGTATGTATGTTTCAAAGCCCTATAACAAAACACTATGGTAGTGTAATCTATTTGTATGTATGGTGTAGGACAAATTACTGTTGTACATATAAAGTCGTTTGTTATTGCTGTTCTTATTACCTGTTATTGGAATTTACCTGTGATTTTAACGGTATATATATGTGTGTGTGTAAACCCGTTCAAGTTCTTACTACCGGTGTACATTGTACCTGTGCACATACTTACACACATATGTGCGCACATAGACTAAACAAAAACATCGTTTGTATCAGGTTGTAAATTTTGTGCCGTGTTTACTATCAAATTCTACTACATGTTTGGATTTAAAAAAAAAAGAAAAAAAAAGAAAAATTATGGTTCTCTCTTTTGGATGTAGGGATCTAGAATGCTCTCATAGTTATGAAAGTAGTGTTACGAGTAATTTAATTTCATTCTGTTTTATGTTTCATTTCAGGTCTAAAAATTCTGTGATAGCCCCAAAGCTATGGAACTAAGAACTTATCCATTTGAATTGAAATGGATTTAGATGTGCAACAGAGACATAGAGCATAATGACAAGACTCATTTTAAAAATGTGTTCGGAGGGGAGATGTACATAGCTGAACGCTGTTGTACAGATCACCCTCATAATGCTACCCGTAGTGCAGGGCCATATCCCCACGACAGTGGGCGGAGGAAATAGAACAATCTTGGCCCTGGATGTGCTCACAGAAAAACTCCGTGACCAGACACTGGAGGAATCTTCAAATCAAAATAAGTCTCAAATCAAATTTGTAAGTAATTTAGTATATGTTTGTTTTCTTTTTATGCCCCCGGCCTGAAAGGCTTGCCTGGGGCATTTAGTGTTTGGACCGTCCGTCTGTTTGTCTATCTATGTCTGTCTGTCAGTAATTCCGTCCCACTTACATATCAAGTGCAATATTTCTAGTTTGGGTTTTGATACAGTAACCAAACTTAGACTGTTCATTTAAGGGTTGCTCACACTTCACTGAAATGCCCCTGGGGTGGGGTTTGGTCAAAAATGTAGAATATTGCAATATTTAAAGTTTGGATTGTGATACAGTTGGGACCGGGGCATTTGTGTTTTCTAAACACATATTGTATTTTTTTTAAAAATCTTTTTATACTGTTTTATATCTAATTCGATCTAATTAATTGTACCATAAGTGACTAAGATATACTGCCATATCCATTTCTCTCTGTATCTCCTTCCCTATAAGACTCTCTATCTATGTTCTGTCTGTCTATCTGTTTTTCTGTCTGTCAATCTGCCTATCTGTCCATTTGCCTTGTCCTTCGGATGAGACAGTATAAACCGAGGTCCCATGTCACTGTATGTGTTTGCATGTTAAAGAACCCTCACTGATCAATGGTCGTAAGTGCTGAGCATAGGCCAAAATTTGAAGCCCTTCACTGGTATTTGGTGATGTTTCCATGTGAAAGATTCTTGATTTGGATGTTTAACAATGCTACAACAACACCCTATCTGACAATTTTTTTTGTCTGTCAATCTGCCTATCTGTCCATTTTTTGTCTGTCAATCTGCCTATCTTTCCATTTTTGTCTGTCAATCTGCCTATCTGTCCATTTTTTATCTGTCAATCTCCCTATCTGTCCATTTTTTGTCTGTAAATCTCCCTATCTGTCCATTTTTTGTCTGTCAATCTGCCTATCTGTCCATTTTTTGCCTGTCAATCTGCCTATCTGTCCATTTTTTGTCTGTCAATCTGCCTATCTGTCCATTTTTTGTCTGTCAATCTGCCTATCTTTCCATTTTTGTCTGTTAATCTGCCTATCTGTCCATTTTTTATCTGTCAATCTGCCTATCTGTCCATTTTTTGTCTGTAAATCTCCCTATCTGTCCATTTTTTGTCTGTCAATCTGCCTATCTGTCCATTTTTTATCTGTCAATCTGCTTATCTGTCCATTTTTTGTCTGTCAATCTGCCTATCTTTCCATTTTTGGTCTGTCAATCTGCCTGTCTGTCCATTTATGTCTGTCAATCTGCCTATCTGTCCATTTTTTGTCTGTCAATCTGCCTATCTGTCCATTTTTGTCTGTCAATCTGCCTATCTGTCTGTTTGTCTTGCTACATGTACCAGTCTGTCAATCTGCCTATCTGTCCATTTTTTGCCTGTCAATCTGCTTATCTGTCTGTTTGTCTTGCTACATGTACCAGTCTTTGAAGGATGAATGGTAACATATATCTATCTCTTAAATCATCATTCCCTAAAAACAATGGGCATTGACATAGACCAGTCCAAATGTGTCTTTATGGGTGAATGAGTTAATTGAATAGTAAGGGCCTCAGTGGCGGAATGGTTAGGGCATATTGCTGTAAACCACAATATCTCTCACTTCTAATTAGTACAGGTTAGATTCTTGTTTGAACCTTAGTTAATTTGTAAGAAAGTTTGCCAGTAAACTCACAGAAACCTAGTGCTCTTGTACCTGCTAGATTGGGTAGAAATTGTGTGCCATATCGGGCCTTATTCTATAGCTTCCATGGTGAAATTAGGCATCATTCCAAATGCAAAATGCATGTATTTTTCCCCCACTCAAAGAAAAAAAATCCCATTGTAGTGTTCAGGCCTCAACTGTAATGAAAAATAAAGTAATGTAAGGGGAATTACATTTAAAAAAGAGATTCCATTTAGATTTCCTTTTGTGCAAAGAATGACACAAATTTTCAGTAAAATTCCCACTTTTGTCACTAATGGCATTTCCCCAAAATTGACAGAAAAAAGTCTGCTCATGAACAGTGTATTTTAGTATCTCTAAAAATGGAGATTCAAAGGTAGGTGGAAAAAAAAATTTTATTTGGACAATTTTTTTTAATTAATTAAAATCTAGTTTGTACTTTGTAAAATATAGACTGGTGCTTTTTAACAAACACTGTTGTTCCAAGTTACTCCCATTCTCTTTGTAGATCCACCCAGGAGATGGATATAAGTTGAGCAAGAATACAGAAGCCAAAATAGCTAATGCAGGTAAACACATAATAATAACCTCGACCATAAACTGTAAAAATTGTGATCATCTCGAAGTAATTCAGCTGAGTCACTATTTAATATTATTGTAAAGATTGAAAATGAAAGCATCAATATTTCATATAGCATTATTGATGTTATTTATACATATAATTGTACCTACAGAGCTTATTTAAAAACACTGAAGCAAGGAAATTTTAGGTGACAAAATGTGTTCTACATATACATGTATATAGCTTTTTCATTTTTTTTTTTTTTTCAGGCAAAAAAGTTTTTACTGTGCAATTAAATACAAGTGCAGGAAAAAATTTGATATCCGAAATTAGCAGCAAATTAGAGGATAATGCTAAAACATTCCACATTCCTGATGGGAAGTTTTCTCATCCATGTGAAACCTGTGATAATTTTCCAAGCATGACGGTAGATCCACCCAAAAAGCGACACTGTCGGTCGTTGACATTACCACTGGATCGGCCAGCTCCGACAAACTGGCAGCCTCAGGAATCACATGTTTGGAAACCGATTACTGTGATAACAAAAAATGATTGTAGGGGAACAACAACACAGACTTCATTTTCATCTAGCTTCTACGCCAGGGAGCATTTGTTAAATGGAGACACTCTCAGTTGTGAAAGTGCAAAGACAGCATGTTTAGTTCCAAGAACTGTAAACTTTGAAGCCGGTGGATTAAATATTCCATGTGATATTTTTACTCCGCCAGAATCGCCAGTACCTCGTCCGTCGTCAGCATCTACGTGTTCCAGACGGGGTGATGGTATTTTTAGTCCATTAAATGCTCCCTGGTTGGATCAGCCAAAGTATCACGCTTTTGATTTCCGTAGTCTTTCATGTGAGGATCAGATCTCGTGTAGCGCTACTGCAGGTTCCACACCAAGTGTCCATGTTAACTCTCACCACTCATCCCCCCATCGCCACAGAATTCCACGTTGTCGTTCGCAACCTTCTGTTTTACATGACAGAAAGTATGGTGTAAAACGAAGAAGGGACTATGACCATCGGCCAGCTTTAAATTTTCTTAAAATGACCGAGGTAAATATTTTCAAGTAGATATTAAAGTGCATTTTAATCATTCAGGTCTAGTTTATGTGTGTCCATTAAACCTTTCAATACTACAGACAAAAGAGCATACCATTTCGATACATAGGGATGATAGAGTTTTGTTGCTGATATTTCTCCATCAGCTTTACTGGTACATGTATATGTATAAGGAATAAGATGGAAACACTCATCTAATAATGTCAAGGTCACAAAATTGAAAATGTCTTTATTGGTCCTCTAATGTTGAAAAGGAGGACAGGGGGTACGGGGGAGAATGTAAAGGTTTTGTTTGGGTCTGTCTGGTAAAGGTTTTGTCTTAGCCTGTCAGGTAAAGGTTTCATCTGGGTCTGTCTGATAAATTTTTTGTCTTGGTCTGTCTGGTAAAGGTTTTGTTTTGGTCTGTTCAATAAAGGTTTTGTTTGGGTTTGTCTGGTAAAGTTTTGTCTGGGTCTGTCAGGTTAAGGTTTTGTCTTGGTTTTGGGGGGTTTGTTTGGTAAAGATTTGGTTAAAGTTATGTAATTGCTCACCATTTATTTATTAATTGTTTCACAGGTTGGAGACATCTATTGAATCAGTTGATCTTAAGTTATGCAACTTTCTCAAGATACAGTACAGGTCTAAAGTTATTCATCTTTCTACAGTTACAGTACAGGTCTAAAGTTATGCACCTTTCTCAAGATACAGTAAAGGTCTAAAGTAATGCATCTTTCTACAGTTACAGTATAGGTCTTAAACTATACATCTTTCTCAAGCTACAGTATAGGTCTAAAGTTACTGTATACAGGGTTATTTTCACCCTGTGTTATTTTCGCCCTGTTATTTTCACCCTAATGCACTTGCAAACAGTTTCACCCCATTTTGAATTCTCCCAGACTTTTATTATTAAAAATAGATTGATTTACCATGTTGAGTTTGCCCAGGGCGAAAGGGGGCGAAAATTTCCCTGTATACAGTATACATCATTCACAAGCTACAGTTTAGGTCTAAAGTTTGGCATCTTTTACAAGCTACAGTATAATCTAGAGTTACACGTATGTGTATCTTTCTCAAGCTATGGTATAGGCCAAAAGTTGTGTAACTTCTGTTATTTTGGACGTTTGTCAAATGCCTATTTCGACTGATTTTATTGTAAAGTTCAGTATTGGAATCATATGATCTTCTGTTAGGTTTTGTAACTTTTGTTTATTTGCTTTCTGTTTCATTTGGTTGTTTGTTTTGTAATTAGTATCCAGTATATATGAATTTCATTCACTTTCTATTGTCTGTTATTTTGCACAAAAGACACTTGTTTATAACTTTAAATAGAACACATACAGAAAAAGGCCTTCACCTTCAGTGACCCAGAATAAAAAAATATTTTCACTAGAATTAAGTTGAATAAAATGAAAACTGAAAAATAGAAACACATGGGTCATGTAGGCGAAGGTACAAATGAGATATTTGTGTGCCAGTTGTGAATGTACACAATATATTTCAGATTAATGAACAAACCTTTCATTAAATCTACAGGGTCTAAAATTTTGATTAAATATACAAAGATTGTTTTCTTATTGGTTTTAAAACATCAAGTGAAATGAAAAATAAAAGTAACCATTTGTACATTACAACAAAGAATGAAATAATCTCGAGTGAATAAAACAAATTTCTTTTTACATCATTAATTTCGGATACAATGACATTTTTATTTGCTTGTTATGCCTTTGTTTTTGGTCATACATATTTGAGACATTAGACGCCATATTTTCCTGTTTTGTTATTGAAGAAATTGATTTCATCTAGACAGTGGTATAAGAGACCAGTCAAAATTTGCTGGTGGCAAGAGAGTGGGGCCAGATCTAGTATGTGGTCGACCATTATGTTTTCAAAATATTTATATTCCAGCTAGCTTCGATTTATAATCAGTTAAAATCTTTTGAAATTTACTTGTCAATTTCTACACCAAGAGACCACTTGTGATGGTCTACTGTTAGTGTTTGACTTGCCAGTAGGTGGTCCTCTGTTTGAATTATTTGTATTATGGTCACTGACAAATGGCTTAGGAAGTGCGTTGATTGGTACGTAATTGGTTTTTTTTTCAATTTTCATTTTAATTTTGACTACATGTGAAGTGGAAAAATTTTCAGATTTTTGATAAAAAAGAAATATACCGTAAGTGAGCAAAATTGCTAAAAGTTATTTTGTGTTACGAGGACTTTTATTAGGTGAGTCAGTCAGGTCACATTAAACAATTCAGTTTTTATTTTCTCCCCTAAAGACACATTTGGACTGGTCTAAATCATTGATTTACAGAATAGTCCATTGTTTTTCAGGGGTTGATGTGATAGATAAATGGGATAAACCAATCTTTTTGTATATATGGCCTAAAGGCTTACATGCTATATATTTACCTATATATACAATTATCAAATATAGCTTAGCTCCTGACCAAGTTCTTCATTGTTATCAATATTAAATCTGATTAAATCTTGGAACTGCTCCATACCTCATAACTTTAATAGTAAAAAAAAATTAAGCTAGTTTTATTGTATGGTTTATTCCTCTTTTGTCTGTCTTGTACAATGCATAGTTATGACCGATATTCAAAAGTTGTTTTTTTATTGTTTTTTTTTTTTTTATGTTTATAAATGCCATGCTCAACATTTTCATTTATTATACAGTGGTGGGCCAGTTTTTAATGGCTGCGGAGAACACCCAGTCATGATGTACCCAATAAAAAACCAGCAGCCTCCCACAAGTTAACTGACAAGTTTTCCTGCAAGACCAACTTAGGTTTGAATGTGGGCAGACTAGATGTTTTACATTGTTTAAAGCATGATGCTCTAACCACTTAGCCATGAAGACCCCTCATGATATAAATAATTTGAGATTTTTAGAAGTGACACCTTGCCTAAGTCATTCTCATTTTTTCTCTAGATGTTTTTGTTGTTTTTAATCTCTTTTTTGTGTTGTTTTTATTCAGAAATATCTAAAAAGACATATTATTCTTATGAAGTTAATGTATTATAGCTAAATTCAGGGTCACAACTTAACCCCTTTTTTTTCAAGGTCCATGAATTGTCGGGAAATTTTGAAAATTGTTCAGTGAAAATTTACTATCTAATTTTGTAATATAATGTTTGTATTAATATTTCTTAAAAATAAAAAAATTGTTATCTGAAATACATAAACATTTTAAAATGGGTGGATTTTATGGCCATAGAGGAGGAAATGGCCAATGAAATAAGGTGATGTTGGTTAGTGAAATTACAATTTTGTCAGCAAAAAACAGTGAAAAGTTTGAGAGTTTTCTTACACCTAGATGATGGCAGCCTTGTATTATGTTATGACGTAAATTTACGTGTTATCGTTTTCCCTCCATTGTTGTATGTTACCTCAAAAACTAAGAGAGTGAAGTAATTCAAACCACAATCTGGTCATTATTTACATGTATTTCAATCTGACGTAAAATAAATAATCCGCAAATCCAAATCTTATTAAAGTTCCAGCACTTATAGGCAAATTTTACTCAGACTTAAAGAAGACTTACATGTTCATACATTTATTTATCAACTACATAAACAGCATTCTCAGTCTTTTTCTTTCTCCATCTGTCTCTCAAAAAAATAAATTGGGGGGTGTTGTAGAAAAAAAAAATAATGATACAGGAAATCTAAAATATATATTTCTAGCTCACCTTTTCTAAGTTGAGGGGTGTGGCTTATGCTGTTGTCTGATTGTTGGTGTGGGTGTCTGGATACAAAGAGTGGTAGAGATTTAAGGTTTACCAGCTTCCATTGCTCCTTCATAAACTTGCATGGTGTACATGTACATACGTTTTATATCTTTTAGCATAATACATATACATGTACATTACTCTGTCTTTGCCTTTGCTACAATTACCCCTGTATTTGTTTTTGTAAGTCCATAAAATTTAGAAACTTTGAACTAGTTTTTGATAAAAATAAATAGATACTATTATAGAATGGGCTGACGTTGCAGAGCCAAATGTCATTTTTATGTTATTCTCGATCAGAAAATTAAAACAAAAATGCAGTTGTGTCAGGAGATGAAAATTACAACCCATGGATTTGAAGCTCTTTACAGTATTTTGTTAGATGTTGTTGTTCTGGCTATTTTTGTCTTATGCAAAACATTCTTTGACCTTTTGAAAATTTTACTTGGAACTGAATATTGTTAATTGACAAATTAGACAAAATCCTGATATTGAAATTGATTATAACATTTGACAGCAAAAAATGTTGTAATATCTTCAGTTTATTAAACTGTCAACAAGATAATTATTCATTAGTATTAATGTTATGTCTCCCACACAAAATTGAAAGAAGATATTGAATTGGATGAGGATGGGCAAATGTCTGCCACTGATATTCAGCAGATAACTAGAATTAGCCTTTCTCATATGTATAGGGGTAACTTGAATAACTCAAGCCCGCTCTATTTTCAATTTTTCTCTTTCAACGAGGCAGTGATCGTAGTAATTATTTAGGTTTATCATTCATATGTGTTAAAAGATTTGGAAATTCTTTAAGCGTCTGCTGTATTAAATAGGTCAATTATGAGTTTGACCGGTTTCAGCCTTGTCAGCAAATCTCTTCCTGTTGATAATGTAACAAATGTTTTTTTTTTTTTTGTGATTTTAATGGAATTGGTCATGGAAGTTCTTTTACTCTTTTGTATTGTAGACTGCATATCAGGGGTCAAGGTCACAGCCACTCTCCACACCGGGATGTAAAGAGGTTTGTAAAATGAGATTTCTTAGACTTGCATTGTGTCTGGCAATACTGAACAGTTATCTGACATTACAGGTTTACCTTCCCTTAATAGTGTCAAAATATGTTATTTCTCCCTCAATTGCCCATAAAAGACAATGATTACTCGTGAAAAGATAATTCTGTCTTTCCCTGTGACATCACAGTACAATTTATGACATAGAGTTTCTGTGGCTTCTAGAATGCAATGTGTTTAGTTATGTCGGACTTTATTTGCTTATATCTATATAAACATGCATTTAAAAAAAACAAGGGAGAAAAATAATCAAACATGTTTGTCTTGAGTAAAAAAGGAAATCTCCACCCTCTTGGTAAGAACCTGAAAGTTGAATCCTCGGGAAACCTTTGTCTTGGACGAACCGATTCTTACCACACAGTTAGAGATCCACTCCACACATCCATGTAAGATTCTATTACGGTAATCTTTTGGTTGAAGACAATTGATTGATATCATACACCTGTGTTGTCCTACCTGAGTTGTTATACAGGTGATGTGTATAACATAATACAACACAGCAGTCAATTATGTACTGTATACCTGAGAACTTTCGCTCCCTTTCTGAGAGGCCAAATTTAATATAAAAGTGAGATTTTCAAGCTAGATTATTGAAACTGGGTCACACATGCATCCATGACACTAGGGTGATTTAGGGTGACATTTTTAAATGTTTTTTGTCATAAAAGGGCGAAAATAACCCCCCCCCCCCCCCCCCCCCCCCCACACACACACACATATATATATATATTAGTTGTCCAGTACTAGAACTAGACTAATGGTTTGGTATATGTACTAGCTAATACCAGATATCCAGCTGTAACCCATCCGTACTAGTCAAATTTAGTACATGTATGTACTTAATGGATAAATTTAGCATTTGTGAATTCTTGTAGTCCCTACCATTGAAACCGACAAGGATTAGGATTGGCTTTTGTCCATCAGTCTGTGTCTCTCTGGCCATCCGTCTGTCTGTCAGTTAATCTGGTTCAGGTATTGGCTAGAATTTTGTAATTGCCCAACTTTTCAGGTAGAAATGTTTCATAGAGATAGGGACACATATTGATTCATCAATACTCTCAAAATGCTCTTTAAAATTCATTCATAAAACCATTTTACATTTTTTCAACACCTTAAGATTTTTTTAAAAAAGATTTGATTGCATGGTTTACCATAATCTTGTGTAGCCTACAATTGAGTTTAAATTTGTAAATGTTCATGTTTTTTGTTCTCTCTTCAGAAGAGAGTATCCCGGTTCCATGAAGAGTTGGCGTCTGTTATGAGTTTGATGCCGATAGCCAGTTCTCCTCTTGATAACGACATTCCACTTAAAAAAGCCATGGAATCAAGAACAAGCCCCATTCACGAGTCTAGCAGTGGATGCAGTGATAGTGCCAAGTTTTTAGATGGTGAATTGAGTGAATTTATCACCGATGATCCGGTGCATTTGATTGGAGAAGACACTAATGCAAATGAAATGGAGGAGATATTTTCCCTCCAAGATGAATTAGATTTAGAGCAAATTGAAACAAATTGATTATGTTCTGTTTTTTTGTGAATGATTTATTGTTATATTTCTAATACTTGTTGATGATTTGTGGAATATGATGTTATAAAAATGTAGAGAACCTTTGTATTTTGCCAGTAATAATGTTGCTAAGGAGAGTCAAAATGTTGCAAAGGGAAGTTAACTTGTTGCTAAGGGGAGTCGACTTATGTAAATTAGAGATTTTATGCAAGTGCCCAGCTGTAGACATAATTTTAATTATCTGACCTTGATGCACTTACAATATCATCATTCCATTTGATTTATTACTGCTTCACTTACATGCAATTCATTATTATAGATCTTAATGCATAAAACAATTGGTACATATATATATATATGAAATGTTAATTTGTCAAATGTATAAGTTATGCAGCATAAACACAAAAGCAAGCAGTCACAAAATTTTATCTTTTGTTTAATGACACATGATTTTACAAGTGATTTAGCAACCAGTAAAACACATAATACACATTTGAATCTGATGGACAAAAAAAGAAAAGAATAGAAAAAGCTGAAATATTTGGATAAATACCCCACCCCTTGTCCTCATGAGAGTGAATATTGTGTGTGGACAGATGCTGGAGTTGGCAGTGCATCTGTCAGTTAAAGTTTACAGTGTGTATTTTGACAGTCACTTCTATCCTGTCTGGCAGTGGCTTACTAATGTTTGACTTCTGTAATGTTACTGACAAAATGTTTAACTCATTCACCCCTAAAAATACATTTGGACTGGTCTAAGTCATTGATTTACAGAAGAGTCCATTGTCAGGGGTTGATGAGTTAAACAAAGGAAAGATAATTCATGTCTGCTAGCTTTATTTTTAAAATAGGACAATAATATTTTACACTATTGTATATTTGAATAGCTGTCAATTTCACCAGCGCCATTAACCCCCAGGCGCTTGTTTTGTAAAAGATTTCTGAGTCCGTAGAACAAAACTGAGAACTTATTTAATCAAATGATCAGCACCACCCTAATTCAAGCCTTAACACATATTTCAACATTTAATAGTGAGATGAGTTTTTTAAGATAGCCAGTTACTTTCATAATGATACCTGACTGATAATATAAGCATTTCAGTTAGAATATTTCTGACATGGAAACAAACTATGACATGCAGGCCTTGTGACCTGGAAATAGAAAGGTCGTAAAAATCAGATAACCATCAAATTCTCATTTCGTCAGTTTATGGTTTATGACTACTTCAACCTGCTACACTTTTGACAAAGATAAACCATGACAGTCTACATCCTGCCTCTGGGTAGCCACAAACACACACCCTGATTTGATCCTAAGTCGCAACTCCTAATTATTTGTAAAAAAGGTCGCAAGTCATAAATGTGGTACTAAGGCCAAGTTTCTGACGTAGGACCTTTTGTAAAATGGGCCCAGGCCTTACAGAAGAAGTCTCAGCCCACAATGCAGCGTCGTAAAACATGGTCTGAATTTGCTGTTCACTTTCCTTCCTGTGGTCACTTGCGACTGAAATCTCCCGTACATATTTAAATTATTCATGAAGCCTAAGCCAATGTGAGAAAACAGTGCTAACATTTGTCAACCAATCAGATTGAGGCTTCTAAACAATTTCATAATTGTTTTGGGTGAACAGACTATGCGATAACTTGCCTTGCCAATCACAACTACTGTGGTTGGATAAATTGGACAACACCTACTCCTCATAAATATTCATTAGCTACGAAAAATTTTGGTTGCACGAGACCATGGGTAGGAAAAGGCATAGCGATTCTGGACCCTGGTTTTACGACAATGCCCACAATGTTGACATTGATATTACACACACAAGAACTTAATATACCTCAGATGTTGCATTTGTACAATTTTTATTTCATATATATATTTTTTTTAATATCCACCATATACCTAAATTCATCCATTTTAATCATCTTATACATAAATTTCAAAAACGTCATTTTTGTAGTGTAATGTTGAAGCAATCCCGTTTACATAAACATATGAAGTTTTTCTTGTTTAAGACCATGGATTCTATTTACCAAAATTACAAAAATTCTCCCCCAAATTTTCTTCGCAGTGTTTGGAAATTTTTATGATTATTATAATGAGTGCACTACCCACAGAATTTTTTGGCTAAGTTTGTCATCATTTTTTTTATAATGACAACAGTATACCTTTTTTTTGAGTGTTTTTCAGTATATTTCATGCATTTAGTTGCATGAAATAATTTGCCTAAAATCAAAATTTTCTACTAATTGAACAGCCTAACTTCATTATGTTTAACTAAATGTATGAAATAAACAGTTCAACTTCATAATTTCCAACTAAATCAACAGCATATGTTTTAGATTTTCTTCTCAATAAACAGTTTAATGGCTAGATTATTTTCTTAGACAAACAGCCATACTTCAAGGTCTTCTCTTTTTTTTGTAAATATCCCACACATTATATTATGCTTAATGAAACAAACTAGACACTTTTTCTACATCCAGTCAGTGTACAGTCTATATATATATATATATATATATATATATATAACACTGTTAGATCTTTTTATCACCTCAAAAGATTTTATTACCTATATAGAAATGCCACCAGGCTCAATGATCACCAAGCTACTAGGTAATCTTGCTGTTGAATAAAAAATGTTCGTTTTAATGTCTACTTACTGTAATTTTTACAGGACTGTTTGGAGTAAACAACATAGGTTTTGGGTAGAATCTTGTAAAATATCTACGACAATATTGTTGAAGTTTTTGACTACTTTTGAGTTTGAACTCAATATTTTTTTAATTTAGTAAAAGTTTTATAACCCGAGGGTCATGCAGTCAAGATTCTGTAATGTATAATGTAGACCACCAGGTGGCACTTAATGTTGATTCCTGAATTCCTACGACTTACACTTTGAAAGTGCATGGGGAAAGAATAAATAATAAAGATAAAAATACAGGAATGTGTCTTGTTAGACCACTGTCATATAAGACCATTATTCTTGCGAGAACACATTCTAAAAATCTTAAGATAACATCTCCTTTGAAAGACCATCTGTCTTTTAAAACCTCATCTCAGTGATACAGTGGAACCTGTCTTGAGAGACCACCCCATTGGACACTTGTTGTGGTCCCATGAAAGATGGTGTTTAAAGAAAGAAATGTTATTCCAAGATTTCATTAATGACTTATTCTCTGAATATGGTCTCAAAAGACAGATGGTCTCACATGAGAGTGGTCTCTTAAAACAGGACTCTCTGCTGGTCTCACAAGGTAGAAAGTCTCATGAGAGTAGTCTCACTAGATGGTTCTCTAATGATAATGGTGTCACAAAATAGGAAGAGTGATCTCACAAAATAGGAAGTCTACTCTTTCACAAGCATTCTCACAAGACAGGTTTCACTATATATGTACTGCTTGTGTCTCAATACAGAGGTGAAGTAAGTCCAATCCATCTTTTACAAAAGATCTGTCTCAGCTGTATAGCCAATATTTATATATATATTTTACATTTGATCACTTTTTTGGGATTGTGTCCCATCTTCTTGGCAGTTGGACTCGATAAAATTACTGTACATACGTACCTGTAGCATTCTCACCCATTTTTCAATCTAGATTTTTTAATCATTCATGAATATTCTGCTTTGTTAATACCAGATTATTCCATTCGAATTTCTTACAATATAATCCATTTTATGTTTTGAACGTAAAATGTATGATATATGTGTCAGTTTTATGGAAATAATTTTTAAAGCACAAGTTGAAACAACATTTTTCTCTTCACATGATTTTCAACTTAAAATCATGTTTTTCAAATTTTCATAATACAATTAATGTAGTTTATTCTGATTACCTTTAGTAATAAATACATATTTTAGTGAGGTTCAAAATTTTCGTTTTTTAAATAGGGTTTTTTTTTTTCAAATTGTACTAACATGCAGCTGACATAAATAGCCAGCTGGGAATTTCCGAGTTCTTGAATTGATTTCCTACAATAAATCAGATTATTATACCTTCTGTTAAAATCTTCAATGTCACCTGCTCAGTAAACAAAAATAAAGAAGCCAGGGTGATATTCCAAAAAATATCACTTTTGCCAATGTTATGTGTGTACGTTTCGTCCCAGTGAGCCAGGGTGACATTCCAAAAATAGTCACATGCGCCAACGTTATGCATGTACTACGTTTCGTCCCAGTGAGAGCTTTTCGTTGTAGCCAAAACGTTTGTAGGCTACGGTATTTGTGTTGTATTTTTTAGCTCGCTGGATAATAGTTGAGATGTAAAATATCTGTGGTAATACGTTAAAGCAAACAAATATGACACTTGGTATAATAAAATAAATATCACATTCATGAGAGGGTGATATTTCATATTTTCACCCCTCGGAAAGCATCGTAGACTGGGGTGAAAATATGCAATATCACACTCTCATGAATGCAATATTTAATTTGATGTCACAATATTCCATGTCTGGTATAGTGTTCAGACATTAACCCCAGTTTGCATTTTGACATAGAAAAATTAGTTAGAATAATCTGGCCTTCAGATATAACTGCTTGATTGACCCAAAGACACATACCGGAAATCTCAGGGCTAACAAAGTTTTAATTGGCACACGAAAAATTAAGATCCAAAAAATGGATTATGTACAATGCAAGAACCTGAAAATGGTCTGTTTACTAGTAATCATGCCAAACAAAAAACATGTATCATGCTTTAATTGACACGAAACACTAAATAATTAGTTGATTGATGAGATCCATTTTAACTCCATATTGGACTTTGATTCATTTTGTTGGTACGACTTAATGAAGGAGTTACCAAGAAAGAAGCAAATTAATTTTCAGTAAACTAAACTATTTTAATGACAGAAGTGCTTACAATATACCCTCACTAAAATAATTACTTTTACATGATTTTTTTTCTTCAATTCTTTAAAACTACAACCAGTATATGCTATAAATGTTTTTCATCCTTCATCTTCAACTCCAACTCCCCCAAAAAATATTTAATAAGAATGTATTTTGTTTTTTTGTAGTTGGCAAAATGTTAAAGAAGTCATTTGCCCAAGGCATGGCAAAGTGAGCAGTGTCCAGAGATGAGTTACTTTGTAAAAAATAACTTTGTTTTTTGCTCACAATTTGAGACACGTTTGCAAGAAATGGTCTTGTAATCATATAAATGGCATTGTAGATTAATATTAATTGTTGATGTGTTTTTAGTATAAAATGTTAAAAAATATAGTAACATGCTACTTATAATATATTTGTTGTAAATGGTCCATACCAACATGAAGTATTTTTGAAATAAATTGGTTTTCTGAAAAATGTGACACTGTTTTGATGTGTTTTTAAACAAGTTGATCAAGAGCTCCATTTTGAAAAAGAAATAATAAAAAAAAAAGATAAATAGAGATAATAGAAATATGTCTCAACTGTATTTTTTACAATATGGTTGTAACTCGTGTGATGTACATCCATGGATTGATAATTATAATTAAAAGTTTCTTCCAAGGTTTGAATAATTCAGCACAACTTTGCTTAGATTAGTCCTTTTGGCTAACTGAAAAAGCCCCGTTTATTTTAGTGTGCTTAGATCATTTTGAAAGGATTCATGATGAAAGTTCACCTAGCCCTAGAGGGAAGATGTTTTGTATAGGATTTTTACACTTACCCAACGCAAAGTAAAAAGCATTTGGAGAAAAAATATTTGACCCATCAAAATTTCGAGAAATATTACATGGTCAGAATTGGCAGTCGCCCATTTTGATTGGAGTAAGAAACAATTTTTCCATATTGAAGTCGCCCAATATGTATCAATTTACTTGACTACATAGATTAGAAGACGAAATATGAAAAAATTCAAAAAAAGGGGGGGGGGATGCTACACAGGTTTGGTTTATGACATTTTGGAAGCACAGCGACAATTTGAATTTTGATTTGTGGGCTTTTAGATGCCATTTTCAAAATCATGCAATCTCATCATTTTTTTACCATGTCAGATTACATGGTGGCTTGCCAGTTTTATTATGTGGCAGGAGTTGTTTGAGCGAATAGAAAAATAACAGTAAATACCCTACAATGAGTTCAAGAGACCACAGAGAAGATGGGGTTCCACACAGTGACAATATGTAAAGCACTGATAAATAATAATAATGAAAAAAATATTTGGCCCAGTGGTTTCAAAGAAGATTTTTGAAAGTGATTAATACATCCGGACGACGGACGCAAATTAGACCCTGACATGTTTTAATAATAAAAACTGTGCACTAATTTTTGCAGTCACTCTTTGCAATTATAACTAATTGTATGTAGATTTCTGTATGGCTATTACGTCACTAAGCGAATTCACATGTCATTTTAAAAAAATAACAAAGGAGAAAAAATAAGACATTCTCGAGACATGGTATATCATAATTTATTTATTTCATTAGGAGACATAACTTGGACAGATTTTTAGCAGTGGATGCCACACACTCAACAATTATCTCCAGTTTTATTGTTCCTTTGCAAACCCATTCTATATGTAAAGCACAAAAATAAAAGCACTCCTAATGCCTTAAAACTGAATCTTGTCAACTGAAATTTCTGGCATTTTCAAAGCTAACAAAGCTAAGACATTCTGACAATATATCATAATTTATTTATTTCATTAGGAGACATAACTTGGACAGATTTTTAGCAGTGATGCTACTGAATTATCTCCATCTTCCTTTGCAAACCATACTATGTACACAAATCCTAATGCCTTAAAACTGAATTATCTCCATCTTCCTTTGCAAACCATACTATGTACACAAATCCTAATGCCTTAAAACTGAATCTTGTCAACTGAAATTTCTGGCATTTTCTGAAAAAAAAGGAGAAACGACCACAACAATTGCTCCGAGTATAAAAGGAATCTTTGATTAGGAAAGTTAAATTTTTGGAAAATTGAAATAAGTTAAAGATGAAGTGATCAATCAATGAACATGATAAAATATGACATTACAAATCCCGGTAAAATTGAAATGAAGACTTCTTGATTGAGAAATACACATTTCATGTACATGTACAATGTTATATCAGACCTGCCACAAGATTTTGGGGTTGACATACATATAGGTTAAAACTGAATTTTTGGCAGAAAATTCTAACACTTGATCCTGATATTTGGTCTGTGAAATATTTTTTAATAATTCTTAAAATTGCAGAGGTTCTAAGGTAATCATGTTTTAAATACTAGCATTTGATAAATACACAGCGAATGTAATATAACAAGACCACTGATTTTATTTCAACAAAACATCACTGAAAATCTATGTGTATAAGGATTTTGAGTAAAACTGAAACATTTATTTTATAATTTTTCACATGAATTTCATTTCCAATAAATAAAATGAAATTAATCATTACAGACACTTGCGCTATGTGAAATGGGAAAAATTCAGGATCTGAAGGCCATTTTAATATAGCTCGTAGGTGTGACATTGTTGTAACTTGTAATTTAGCAATATTAAAAAATCACTTTATTTTGTAAAATGTACAAATATTTCATAAAATTTGGCTATCGTAGATCGTATGATTTACTCCTCAAATAACTTAAAAATGAATCACCTATAATACCAAATTTCTCCAAAATTATAGATATATGTTACTGAAAACTTTTGCAAACTTACGAAAAATTTACAATTATAAAATTTCAGTAAAGCAAGCCCCTTGTCAATCAATCAATTGATTTAACATGCAACATGACTACTTAAACCCCTTGCTGGCTGTCTCCTTGTAAATTAAAACATCTTAATATACAAACTCCGGTTTCTTAGACAATATGAGTTTGTTCATTTTCTTTGGGTCAACAAGATGTGTTTATAAAACACAAATGCCTTGGACCCAACAAATTTCTATGCTGGCAAATAATATGTATACTTTAAATATTGCAATGCCCTACACTTTGACCCCACCCCACCCCAGGGGCATGTAATGTCAATGAATTGTGAGCAATCCTTAGATGAACTTACAGTCCAAGTATGGTTACTGTATCAATCTAAACTTGAAATATTACACTTTATATGTAAACGGAATGGAATTATGGACAGATATAGATACAGATTATAGACAAACAGACACAAAGACAGACAGATGGACGAACAGAACACTGTATGCCACTGACTGACCTTTCAGTCCTAGGGCATAAAAATAAAATTTATATTAACTTTTATTATGACTACAAAGAAAGATCAGGATGTTATGACATGGGAGATAATCCATTAGAATCTATTTTCAGTTTATATATATATATATATACACACACACACACACAAATATCCCACAAGATATATATCGAAATATTGCACCATTGTAGCTCAAAAAAGCTTTTAGCCTAAAATGGATAGAAACATTCAAATGTCAAGTGTTTGCAATTTGAGATTATTCATAACTGAACTTATCAACCCCTAAAGTCCCATTTAGACTTGTAAATTTCAAAGAATAGCTAAGTCAACTGACAAAATTCAGGGGTGTATGATTTAAAATAAAAATTTTATGATAATTTTACATGCATTGTGAACTTGTTCACTCCCGAATTATGACAGTAGACTATACAATTTATTGATTTGGGCCAGTCTAAAAAAGACAACAGGGGATAATGAATTAAGTCATGCCAGGTTTGTACACCTACAAATGGCGTGTGTGGTAATTTTTGTCCGTAGTAACACAACTTTGATTCTGTCGCAATATTTCCTGGCGCTTTCGAGGCCAAGTGGTTAGAGCATCACACCTTAAACCAAAGTCTCCAACATCTGGTCTGAGCAGGTTTAAACCCTGTTGGAACTTGAGGTTAATTGCAAATACAACTACCTACAGAATATTTGTATCAAAATTTGTGTTTATACACCTATAAACTTTTTTGTATGCATGACATTGAAAGATCATTCTTTGTTTACAGAAATTAAATTCTCCCATAATATGAAAATCACTAAGTCATACTAGAGAACATGTATGCCTCGTATATATACAGGTTCAATATTACTGTTACAACTTGTGAAATTTGAAGTCAGTAAAATTGTGAATTCATGTATTCGCAAGCATGCCTAAAAAGGTGAGAAAGCGTATTAAAGTCATCCCAAAATTTAATTGATTGACAGTATTACATACAAAACTCACACTTGATACATAGGTCAAGAGTTCACCTATACACATACAGGCTAGTGACCCTCTGACATCATGTCTCATGGTAGGTGTGACTTATTTAACAACTTTCAATGGATCAACACAAGCTCAAAACACTGATTTAAATTTTTTTTTACATTTCACCTATTGCTGGGGACCTCTTCATTAATGTGAACAAATTTTTGGCAGTATAACCAAATAGCAATATTGAACTTTTTTGTTGTGGGTGACATTACAAAGAAAGAAAGTATGACTTCTCACAAAAGTATAATACAGGCAAACAGTGATATTCAGACATATTGTTGTCATAAAACCATGGTTATGAATCTCTATGCTCTTTCCTACCTGTGGTTTCCTGTGCTCAAAATCATTTGTAGCTAATGAATATTTATCCAATCACAGAAGCTGTGATCAGAAACAGAAGTTATCGGGTAGTCCATTGATCAAAAGTATTTGTTATGAATAGTGTCAACAGCATTGACAAACATTGTTTAAAAGCCTCGATCTGATTGGTTGAAAAATGCGAGCACCGCTTACTCGTATTGGCTGATGTTTCATGAATAAAATAATTGAAAATATGCACGAATGATTTGGGTCATATGAAACCATGGGTAGGAAAGCGCACACTGATTTTGGACCGTGGTTTTATGACAACGAGATATATAGTCATGTGAATAAACCAAATACAGGACAAGTAATTTTCACTTAAATAATTATACAGGGTGTTCCAACAAGTATCCTCACATTTTGACTCTCTCTAATTCACAAAATGAATCCAGTTTGCTTATTACTATTACCGTAATCACGTAGGAGAAAATACATCACTGTCACTTTAAGATTGAATGTATTTTTTTTTACCAATTATATGTAAAATCTGAACCATTAATCTCATTTCTACGTCTATACATAGCAAATATTGTCATTTAAAGTATGAGTACATATTTTGGGAAAAAAAAAACAACAAAATATAGAACAAGTGAATTATATCAATTAGTTAATTATACAGGGTGTTCCCAAAAATATACTCACACTTTGGCTCTCTCTAATTTCCAAAATGTATCCATTCTGCATTTTACTATAAATAAT
Source organism: Atrina japonica (assembly GCA_030159075.1). NCBI lineage: Eukaryota > Metazoa > Mollusca > Bivalvia > Pterioida > Pinnidae > Atrina > Atrina japonica. The sequence continues at coordinate 278,762 of BROG01000216.1, read as the reverse complement.
GTAAAAAAGTGCATTCATTGTAATTTAAAGAATGAATGCATTTTCTACCAATTATATGTAAAATCTAAACCATTAATCCTGTCTCCAGGTCAGTACACAGCAAATACTGTCATTTAAAGTGTGGATACATTTTTTCGATAGAATGTTTACAACATGTATAAAGTTGGACTGGAAATTCACAACACTGTTCTTGCTAATTTAGCAAAATGTTGTAATTTGAACTTGTAAATTATAAAAACTCATGAACAAATAATAAATGTCAAAATTGACACAGATATAAAGGGAATAATACATCTATCAACAACATTTGTTTTTTGTTTTCAATAGATAATTACATAAGTGGGAATAAACTTGTTTAAATATTAAATAAATGCCTCACCCCTGTCACCCTCCTCCCCCCAAAAAAACCCCAGCAAGAATGAGGACTGTTATTTACTGTATTGTCAACAACATCTTTTTAATCCTCTGAACTTTGTAATTACAGCATCAAATATTTTGACTGCTAAAAGTTTCGTTGATCTTGGCAATGATCACCCGTTTCAATATTTGGCTGTATAAATCTAGAATTTACTTGAGTCAATTGATGGGCATGAAATCATAATTATCTTCTATGGAAAAAAAATTTGAAAGAAACTGAACTCAAATTTCATCAGAGAAATTTTATTTCTCATTCTGAATTTAGAGAATCTATGTAAATTACTAACCCTTTATTTATTATAATTTCAAACGTGTAAAATTGCATTTATTTAGAACTAAAACAAAATGATAATTTATATAAACAGTGATCAGTCGTGTCGATTTACAAACGTTATGGAGGAAAGTGATTCACTTCACATTTGACACATTCAAATCAGAGCTGGGGTTGCCATCTGATAATCATTAGGTGTCAAATTATTTAATTTGACAGAACACAAACATAACTAGCACGACCGACAAAAAGTCTTGAAAATTGGTCCCAGAAGTAACAGAAAATGGAAGTAGCATACACACAAAAAATCTGTACATTTCAAAGTGATATCTACATATTCAAAAGCCCAATCTTTTCTTTCTACAACAGTTAATCAGATACAGGTGTTGATTTCTTCCCAAATTCTCTGAGGAGTACAAAACGACTAGAAACATTAAATTCAACATTACCACTAGAACATACTTGTATAAATAAAGAGATGTGTGCATGTTTGTGTATGTGTGTGTCTGTTTATTTTTGTGGTGTGTGTGTGTGTGTTTGTCTGTTTATTTTTGTGTGGTGTGTGTGTCTGTTTATTTTTGTGGTGTGTGTGTGGTGTGTGTGTGTTTATTTTTGTGGTGTGTGTGTGTGTGTGTTTGTCTGTTTATTTTTGTGTGGTGTGTGTGTGTTTATTTTTGTGGTGTGTGTGTGTGTTTGTCTGTTTATTTTTGTGTGGTGTGTGTGGTGTGTGTGTGTTTATTTTTGTGGTGTGTGTGTGTGTTTGTCTGTTTATTTTTGTGTGGTGTGTGTTTGTCTGTTTATTTTTGTGTGGTGTGTGTGTGTGTTTATTTTTGTGGTGTGTGTGTGTGTTTGTCTGTTTATTTTTGTGTGGTGTGTGTTTGTCTGTTTATTTTTGTGTGGTGTGTGTTTGTCTGTTTATTTTTGTGTGGTGTGTGTGTCTGTTTATTTTTGTGTGGTGTGTGTGTGGTGTGTGTGTGGTGTGTGTGTGTGTCTGTTTATTTTTGTGGTGTGTGTGTGTCTGTTTATTTTTGTGTGGTGTGTGTTTGTCTGTTTATTTTTGTGTGGTGTGTGTGTGTCTGTTTATTTTTGTGGTGTGTGTGTGTGTGTGTGTGTGTGACCTGCAAATGTGATTTAGGGGCTTAATGGCATATCCAAACAGAATTGAGAATTTGATAAATATTTCTTAAACAAGAGTTTCTATAGTTACTAAGTTTTAAACAGGATTGTATTGTGAATGTGTACCAAATCACACTGCTAAGTAAACAAAATGCCAGCAATTGACCTATCGCCAAATACCCGACATGGCACCTTTTGGCAAACTTTTACATTATGACATCACAATTAAATAGCCCATCAGACATTTGTGTAATTATGATGTCACAATCCCATGACGTCAAAAAAGCACATGGATACCAACATGTCAGCCATTTTGCGATAGGTCAATTTTATCCTTTCAACAAAAAATCATTAAAAAGTATCAGTATTACAATATGACATCAAATAAAATACACATGCTAGCTTTTTATTTTCACACAATAATTTCAGTTAAAATTTTATTCCCAATATTTATTAATCGAGATAATTATTACATACACGTGAGCAATGCCCAGATATTTTCCAATGAATTCTGATGTCAGTTTCTTAATTATGACATCACTGCACATTAACCCAAAAGTCTGATGGCGGGTCACATGTTCTTATCAAATGACATAATTTCTTGTTAAACAATATTAATTTTTGTTAACCGACACTATACCTTATTAAATGACATCATTTCTTGTTAAATGAAATATTTATCACAAAAATAACATACATACACACACGCACACATGTAGTCTATGCATAAGAGAAACTGATTTTACATAATCTAGACTTTTAAAAAGCCGTAGAATAGATACAATTGATTACATATTTATAATGGATTGGGAAAGAAATTTGATTACAGAAAATAAATATCACTAGCTCAAAATATAATACTAGTTACATGGTTACCATGGGAAATTGATAACAACCACAAAATGATAAAAAAAAAAGAAAATTACAAAGGTGTAAATACAGTAGGGTAACTGGCTTTTATGAATTGGGTGGCTAAATGAGGACCAAATTTTTATCTAGGCGTGCAACAGAAATTATCCCATTTCTCATCGAGGGTCCTTAATTCATCTGAGTCCTAATTTTGACAGTGTTTTTCTTTTGTTTATATTTCATTTAATCCTGCAAAATCATGTTTATAAACACAAACATGTGTAAAACTAAACATTTGCTTCCTCGTGACATAATATCTTTGGGAATGTGATGGAAGCAGTTGATTAACTGTTTGGTGTAAATCCATCAACAGGGTAAATGGATAAAATCACTCACTGTGAACTGGATGCTTTTTCGTCTGCCCAGCTTGGACAGAAAGCAATGGGAGTCACATGTTTTGTTTGGTCTTTATTGTGTGCACAACATTAAATGACATAATTGTTGAAATTAGGACCAATTAATGGCCACGCCCAACTATCGGCAAGTGAAATTTGTTTCATGAAAGGAAAAAATAAGAATGTCTTTAAAAATAAATTGATAACATGGACAGATGCTTCAACTAATGAAGTTTTTTACTTAACTGAAAAATTTTGAAAGAAATTGCTTGATGAACTGTTTGAAGCTATGGGAAAGTTTTGCCTGTCAAAATATGGACCCTCGTGGATATAATTACATGATGGACTGATTACTTGTTTGCAGCTTTTTTTACCTCTCAATTTTTCTTTAATGCAGATTTTTTTTAATATAAGAATTCAAATAGGGGCCACAGTTTGGAATAAGGGGAAGGGGGTCCAGTGGCAGACCCTGCATCGATCCCCTTTGTCACCCCACCTAATAAATACAAGTAAAACAGTTGCCAAATCTCGATGGCAGATTATAGAAATGTCATATATATGACAACAATCTAAGTAATTTCTTATTCTTATTATTTTCAATAAAATCTTTTATCCAAGTAAAAAAAAAAAAGCTCTTTATAGAGTTTAAATAATAAAACTGAATTTTTTTCTTTGCAAGATGAATCTCAATTTTCACTATGATGTCTTTACAGATCATAAAATCACGCAGCAGGAATTTGTCTTTTTTGCCTGAAAAAAAGCAAGAAAAAAAAAGATTAGATATATATTAAGACAGAAACAATGTAGGCTACATGTAAAAAAAAAGTTGTAAAAAAGTAAAGGCACCACAAAATAAATTCATAAAAGATAAAGAGAAACAAAAACTAGAAAGGTAAGCCAAAAAATGAAAATGATTTTTGTTTAATGTTACCTTACCTACCTGTCTATAAGGTAACGACCCCCCCCCCCCCCCCCAAAAAAAAAATACCCCTACTGATCAACCCTCTCTAAACCACTTGCTGGGGGCACATGAAACATCATATTGATATATAGTTATACTTACTGTTTTGTAAAATGCTTTGGACTGCATACTTAGGCCTTCTGATTTTTCCACAAGATTGTCTAACTTCTCTTCCCTTTCTAGTACTGCTTCTATGGTATTATACTGAAAAATGAAAACACAACACTGAAATATATGTGACTGATATCAAATGTCCCATTCCACAGTAGTTCAAAATATTTTGCATGTATTTTTTCTGTGGTAAAATATATGTAATAACTGGTCCAATGTTAATTTAAGTGTCCCTTAGGAGCTCATTTCTCAGTCAATCTACATGACAGTCACAAGACTGAATGTACTCATAAAACATAAGATACCTATGATTTTTGGAGTCATTTGCTAGAGTGTTTTTTTAGAAGAAGATTTTTAAAGTTCAGCCAATCAGGGACTAGTAACAAACTTTGGCCCTTTAATGGGGCTATCATCATCAGAAGTACCACGTGAGGATTATTGATGTGAAAGAACAACTCCATTGCCTGGAGGTTTCTGAGAAAAAGTAGTTTGATATTTCAACCAATCAGAATGTGTTTTTGTCCATGGTGGCCAAATTTGATTCTGAGTCAGCACCAAATGAACAAACCCGATAAACATTAAATAAACATTTTGCCAAGTTGGTAAAACTGGGCAAGTAGTTTCTGTCAAGAAGTTTGAAATGTCAAACAATCAGAATGCATATTTTTAGCCATGGCAGCCATATTGGATTTTGAGTTGACAAAGAATGGACAAACCAGACATTCAGCAAATAAATATTTCTGCCAACTTTAGTTCCAACTGGTTAAATGGTTTCAGAGGAGAAGACTAAAATTTATCACAGAACACGATAGATGCTGATACATTATATCTAGAAAAGAAATTGTTATGCTGTGGCTTGTAAGGTAGTTTATCAGGGCAGACTTTGAATAGCATTAATACAAGATTCTCTCTTCTCCCATGATTCCCCCTAACTATTCAGCCTGACACCAAGAATAATTTGTATTTCCCCTGAGATTAAAGATCAGAAAGCACATTGTTTTTGCATGGTCTGTTTGTGTAATTGGTTTCCATCTATTAACTAGTTTTTTACTTTTCAAATTTGAAAAAAAAATTAAGAACATATATTGCTTTGTAACAGTGATATCTCTGACGAGTTTGATTATGGCCAACAATCAGCCATATTTGCTAGAGTTATGGGACTTTAAAATCTGTATGAATGTAGTGTAAATCTTTTCTCAAATGCATCTTGTTTAACACATCAAACCCTGAAAAACAAAGGATTCTTTGGTAAATCAATGACTTAGACCAGTCCAAGTGTGTCTTTAGGGGTAAATGGGTTACATGATAGAACACTGACTTTATTGTCCTTCTCAAGTGTTTAGCTTTGTCAATTCTAAAGTATAAACTACATACCAAAATAATCTTAGTTTCATCAAGTTCGCTCTGTATCTTTGTCATAGCATCTGCTTGCTTTGGATCCTGCAAATAAAAGATATGAGTAATCAAGGATGACATAGCTCACCTCACAGCAACAATGTTATATCCCCTCCGACTACCCTCACCTCAACCACACAGCATTGGTACCATGTAAAAAAACAGACATTTTTGCAAAAAATACAATGTAAATAAATCAATATCTGAAGTGCTTAGAATGATAAAACGTCTATACCATGCAAATTTTGTCAATTTGATTTCAGGATGTTTTTCATTTTTTGAACATCATTGGGGTATAAAAACAATTGCTCATGGAAAAAATTCTGTGCAGCACGAAGGGCTAAAATTCCATTCAGAAAAGTATCTCCCATGGAAGCTCTGTATCCAACTACAGTGCAATACAACGTTATATATTGCACCGGCATATTGAACTTTGTATTATAACTGTATGATTACAGATGCACGTAATAATAAACTTGTACATACCTGATATTTTTCTAAATAGGTTGCTAGTTCTGTCATCTGAAGTTGTCTAGAAATGAAGAAAAGAAAATAACGATAGGTTTTTGCTTTTTTATAATGGTGTTTTACATCTTCACACTTAACAATTTTTCAGTTATAGAGACCATTTGTTATGCTCATTGGTGGAGGAGAAAATTAGGTATTCATGTACCTAGAAATATACCACCAGCGTTTCACAAGAAAACTGGCAAACCTCCTCATGAAATAAGCTCTTAAACTCACATTGACAAGAAGGGAGAGACTTTATTAATTGAAGTGGGATAACTTAGTCATGGAAGTCCCCAAAATTGGACTAATTAATGCTGGGGGAGTATGTATGTTGATATATGCAAATGTGACAGAAAACAAGATGTTCAAGACTATGTTTTGTGTTCAATTTCTGATATAATTTATATGTCAAACTCACTCCCAAGGTGTAATACCAGGAAAAACGTGAACATAGTCACCTAAGGAAAATATTGATTGTCTCCAATACAGTTGACCTACTGTAAACTGAAAATATATGCTCTGGGCATGTTGTTTTAGGTCTGTTTGTAACATTTTGATTCCCATCAAACACCTCCAGTTTCTGACCTCAAACTTGAACCACATTTGGAATGTTACTCTAAATCAGTAAGTCTGATCTTTACCAAAATTAAGCATTATTTTCTAGAATTATAGGACTTATAAATCTTCTGTGACTCACTTATCTCTAATAGGGCATAGTGTTCATCAAATACAAGAAGATTTGATCAAGCAATCAGGTGTAAACCAAGGAAATGTTTTTGTTGTTGTAAATCTGTTACAAATAAATATATTTATAATACTTGATACATACCCAGTAGCAGAGGGCCATTGTGTCCTGGGGTACTTGTTTGTAAAGTCATCTAGAACCTGTCCAAAAGAAGAAAAAAAACCAGTTATGTCAGAATAATCTACCTTTATATTTTATGGCAGAAATGTATACATTTCACAAACAGCAGCTGTAGTTAGCATAAATGTCATAACATATGTACAAGTATAGGTCTACCAAGGTAAACTGGCATATGTTTACAAACACAATGAGTCTAAATCAAATCATAACAGGGGTGACAAGCTACTTGTCATCACAAAAGTATTAGAGATTCAGTAATGCATGGAGTCAGTGCAAGGCAATTATGTTTTACCTGTACAACGTATTTTTGGTATCGTTTTGGTTTTTGACTCTACCCGGATGTGCCACTTTACCTTGGTGCATCTATACCGGTACGTAAAGACCAAATCATGTTGATATACACATGAATACATATTTCTAATGCACTCTGGTTGCTTCATGTTAATTCACTGATGTTGAAAACTCATAGGGGATTCACATTTCACTGCTAGTTTTTATATATGATGTAACATAATGTTCTGCTGTCAGCCTGATTTCGATACACTTGCTGAATTTAACTGTTTATATATTTTGTAATACAATGTATATCAAAACAATTTTTTACTGTCTAGAGTTCCTTGTTTAAAATACAAAACATAAAAATATATCATATCACTAAATCAGTATCGAAATTAACAAATCCATATGATAAATAAGCGCATCAATATATTCAACAAAGTAATTTGGTCATAGATAAATGTAAGAATCAGAATAAGTCAACATTTCATGTCACTTCTGTCATTAAAATGCTAATTTAAAATGTGCAGGCATTAAAATAGAGTTACCATGTGACTGACTTGGTTGACGCCTCGATGTGAAACTTCATTTCTGACTGGGGAATCGACAACACCCTGTCAGTTTTTGTAAAACAGTAAAATGGAAACTCTTTTAGAAATACAGTGTAACTTCTCAAAACTGAACCTCATATGAACCAGTAATTTTGTTTGGTATTCAATTTAGAAGGTTAAGTTCTTGGAAGTTCACCTTAAGTCAATAATTCCACTCTGTTCCAGTTTTAAACATTGATAAATTGACAATACCGCAGAGCAGTCCAGTTCTTATATTCATTGTTTGCATGTCCCCATATTTTTTGTATTTTTTTTTACCCCCCCCCCCCCCCCCCAATTTACATTATGCTTACCATTTGTATTCAAAATTTATAAAGAGTTTAACTAATTAAAATGTCAGATGACTTGGTTATCAGTGTTTTTACACTGGTAAGGTCAGTATTTGGAAGTTATTTCAAGTATACAAATACTACCATGTTTCCAGTGTTTAGATTTTAGCAGGATCGGTATTCAGAAGTTGTTTTGTACTTTGTCAACATGATCGGTACAAGGACATGGTCTGTTTTCAGGTGGAATGGTTTTTGGAAGTTGCACTAGTGTAGCCTATACACATACATATACATTGTATGCATGTACTTACATAAACAAACATCCTACCAAGACAAGAAAGAATTTTTTATTGATAAAAAGCTGTCACCAATTATGTGAAATGCCACAGATACTGACCTGTGTTATGGACTTATGCCAATGCATTGTGATGGTACTTAAACTCATCAACCCCTGAGAAACAATTGACTCTTCTATAAATCAATGACTTGGCAGTCAAAATGTGCCTTTAGGGGTGAACAAGTTAACTATTATGCCTAAAATGACAAAAGGTCTTGACACAGTTTAAGTCAGGAACAAAGGAACTGTGACATCCACTAATTGTTGCTGAGGGCCTGAGGAAATATTAAAGAAGTTTCATCCAAGACCAGGATTCAAACTTTGTCCATTTTATGTTCTGTTTGTTTTTTGGTGTGTGTCTTAGCATATAATTCCGATTCAAATAGATTTGCAGGGCACAGTAACATATTGATAATCATACAGATGATTCTATTCACTTTCTTGTTATAACAAGCTGCACGGGAAAACGTTTTATTCCCCTTTGGACATGCGTAGGTTTAGCGAAAGATAGGGGTGATTACTCTTGCCGATGTACAGTGCAATTTATATGTTGTCGTGGTATATAATTATTACCTATAAGTTAAACTCGTCCGGGTCAAGAAAGGATTCAGGAGACTCCACCCTTCCAGGTTATATGGATTTCCGATAGTTACCTTATTTAGCAGAGTATGAGAAACTCTCTGTGGATACTCATGATCAGCAATCACAACACCTGCCAGGGAATCACTTCGCACAAATACATGGCAAATGTATTCTACAAATATAAAAACAATACATACAGTCATACCTGTATTAAAAGGCCATCCCTGTTTAAAGGGCACCTGCCTATAAAGGTCAATCCAACATAACCTTTGTCAACCTTTTTTATAAGGAATAAACCTCTTTATAAAGGCCATCTGTCTAAATTGACTCCTTTTGCCTATTCCCTTGAGTGGGATTTAAATACAAGTTTGACTGCATATATATATATACAGGTATGTGTTTGTGAATACATATATGCATGTACGCAAATATTTGTACTCACTGAAAAAAAAATCACCTCTGCCTACTCTTAAAGCTGAAGTGGATTTATGATTAGAAAGTCAAGAACAAAATGCTGTAGGAGATGATGAAAACTGACTTACATGTACAAGGATTCATAATTTGAAAATGTGACATACTGACAAAATGGTAGAATATTTTGGGAGATCCCTAATATGAACATAAAGCTCAATAAACAATAGTTAGTAAATGTCTTAATAGTTGAATCATTCCAGCCTGTTTGGAAATTCAATTAGAAACTTTCCACAAATCTTATATTGTTTCTACTGTTTCATGTGATAAATATCACCTATTGTTTTAACAAAAAGAGAAATTAAATGAAAACAGTACGCTTTCCTACAAACTGACAGACAATTCTAAAACAAAAGATTGTTTTTTTTGTTAATATTTGTTGTGTAAGGTAATGTTTACAGTATGAGTCAGTCAAAACTGAATTATTTTTTGGGCATTATAAAATGACTGAATTCAGACGACCAAGATACTAATAGCAAAGGTAAATGAGCCAGAAATGATAAGACTTGGCCAAATGAGTAAGTTGTTTCTTCTTCGTGTAATAGTATTTGTTTGTTTGTTTATTGTTGTTTGTTGTTGTTTAAAGTCCCACTCAAGAATCTTTCATTCTTATGGAGATGTCACCAACTGCCGGTGAAGGGCTTCAAATTTTGGCCTATGCTCGGCACTTACGGCCATTGAGTAGTGAGGGTTCTTTAACATGCCGACACCTAATGTGGCATGGGACCTTGATTTTAACTGCCTCATCCAAAGGACAGGAAACCAACCTGCTGTCAGCTGGACTCGAACTCATGGTCAACAGTCGATCGTGCTACCGACTGAGCCAGGCAAGGTCATGTAAAACGGTTAGTGCTCCTTCAAAGATACAGGTACATGTATGGTGTGATAGTTGAACTAGATTTTTTGCATGGCTTAGAAAAGAAGAGAAAGGTGTCTTTTGGGAATGGGGCAACATTTTATTGAAATTGGGAAATAAAGAAACACACGAAACTATTTGAAAATGTAAGAATCTCTTCAAATTTATCGTCATTTGACTTCAATTGGGAAATTTCAACTACAAATTAGAAAAAAATGAATTGTTTTCGCATTGGAAATGGAACCTAATTTCGGCCCCATATGAGAATGGAAAAAGATAGGGTGGGAAATCCCTGATATGGTGTAGAGACACAAGAAAACAAAACCCTATTGCCAAAGATGGTAGTCCAACAAAACTCCGAAACTTGGCATTTACCAGACATGAAAAGAACCCAGAAAAATTTACTGGTTGTTGAGGGAGACAAGCACTCCACAAAAGAGAACAATGCCAAAAAACAGTAGACAAGTTCATGGAGGCAATACTTCCAAGTTTGCTCAGTTTTGCACAATATTTTATCTTGCAGAGCACAGACAGTCTCTCAGTCAGTTTAACAGCTTGAAAAGTGTTACAATAGCTAAATAATTCCTCTGATTTACAGACAAAATGTAAAATATATACACAAGTAGTGCTACTCATGCTGAGATATTGGGACAATATTAATGATGACAGACAAGACCCAGTGATGAATAACATGAATACATGTACTTCAGAAATACATTTTGTACTAGGAATTATAACTGACAAAACCAACAGACATTTCTATCCACAAGAAATTGAATATTTGCTTTCAGTGTCTTGCTGGCAACCAGCCAACTGATTCATTTTACTGACTATGTGACAGAACCAGACAGGACAGTAGACATACTTGTAACTAGTATCGTTTATTTATGGTTAGGAATATTATGGGAAGATGTTGTATACAGGGTTATTTTCGCCCTGTGTCATTTTCACAGTACTACATTTGCTAAAAGTTTTGCCCGTTTTAAAGTCGCCAGCTAAGTTAACATCTATAAATAATGACATACAAATTTTAGATTCCCAATGGGATGGGATATTTTCCACTCCGAAAATCACTGGTCAACAGGTACGACTGAAACAATTTATTTAGACAAGGTTGGTTATTCCATATGTGTATTGGTGGGCCATGTGATCTGAACTTGCCTCTGAAAAGAAAGTGATGGCCATCTTTTATGTGTTTAGTGCTCATAGGCACGCTGATGTTGTGGAAAAATTTAAAGAAGCTAATATAGCTGTAACAAGATCACCAAACTTGTATATCTCTGTCATCAAACCTCTTCATGTGAAGTGGTTGGTGCATGCATACGAGGCTATTCAGGACCATGTTTGATCACATTGACTTTAGAAGCAGCCAGAATATGTATAGATGAATTAATTGTTTGAATTCACCCACTGACAATGAGGACAAAAGGGGTGAAAATAAAACAGGGATGTTAATTGGTGTACATGTAGGGTTTAATGAGTACAACTCCAGGTTGATTCAAAACCCTGTGTTGCTCATCGCCTCACTTACGCAGCTTGTCAGGCATGTTACAACACTGTATTTGGATTACCAAGCAACTGTGAATTCTGTGTATCAGATACTTTCATAACTTTGCAGTGTGTTATAATCAACTTTGTGCCATGGAATATGTATTAGAGGATGAGAAAACAGATGTTGATGTTTGTCCTTATAACAACCTGCCAGTTTCTGTTGGCTGTTCCTAGAAGCTGCTAGCTGTGACAGAAATATTACATGATGTGGTCAAAAACATGCTGGAAAGTTCATTAGAAACATTGGAGCGATATAAGAGCTCAAATGGATGTTGCTTCCAAGAGGCATATGGGGAATTTGAAAAGGAAGCCCCAAAAAAGCAGGTGAGAAATTGAAAAAGGAAACTTCCAAGAGGCATATAGTGAAAAATTGGAAAAGAAAGCATCCAAGAGGCATATAATTAGGAATTGGTAACAGAAACCTCCAAGAGGCATATGAGGAACGGAAAAGGAAACCTCCAAGAGGCATATAATGAGGATTTGGAAGAGGAAACCTCCAAGAGGCATATAATGAGGAACTGGAAAAGGAAACTGGATGGTATTCACAACAATATATTGTTGATAAACAGACTACATGCATGCAGTTTCTGTGTATTATCTGGACATGCTATTGAGAAATCTGCAAGATAGATTTGAGGTGTCATCTATGTGAAAACTGAAAGATTTAAACAGAGCGCTGAACCCAGCATCTCTACCAGTTTCAGCATCTGAAATTGTTCAAAATGGGATGAAGGAACTTGACAGTCTATGTGAATACCTCGGCCAGTAGAACATCAGCAAGAACTGGTAGAACATCAGCAAGAACTGGTAGATGGTGACAGAATAAAAGAGAATGTCACTCAATTTAGAAGTGTTTTGAAAAGACAGAAGAACAGTTCATTACAAGACACATGTGTGGAAATCCTCACAAACTACATGTACAAGAATATATTTCAAAATTTTGCTGTTCTATGAAAAGTACTACTTACAACTCCAGTTTCATCAGGATTCCTTTCTTTAAATCAAATTAAAACAAAACCAACAACTTGTTTGAAAGAAGACACTGTATCAAAACCAATATGTGTCATGGAAGAAGGTCTACCCATTAGTGACTTTGATCCACAGCCAGCTGTGAGAAAGTTTCTGGTGGCCAAGGACAGCAGCAAGTGAACATATGATTCCATACATTGTATAAAGAGTTTTAAATAAATTTTAAGTTAAATATGCATTTTACTTTTTACGGTTCGGTTCATTTTTTCTGTTTCGGTTCTCATTTTTTTCAATTTGGTTCATCTTAAAACTGACTCTTGCACTCCAAGTGCAACCACAAAAGTATAAACACAATCTAAAACGCATGTCAGTCGACTGGCACAAATTTCTAACCTAAATACGAGACCCTGTTGTGCAACACAGTCGTACATGGGTTCTAGTTCATATCTCTACCTTACACTCTAATAGTCAATACTGTTGATTATGCATATTTGTCATCGGGATCTGGTCTGAGGTGGAAATAATCCCACACGAATATAACTCGAATTAGTCAAGTCCCATCTGTTTCCGATTCCCCATTCTTTCGAGGAATGAAGTGATGTACATGGCTTTACTGTAAAGGGGGAAAATAAATTGTGGTGTTAATATTTGCTATATTCACCGAGATGATAAATCTGTGAACTTAAGAAACAGTGAATAAGTTTTGATAAAATCATATATAATATACAGTCATAATACTGTATCTTATGGGCTGTCACTGTAGAAAGTGATGCTATTTTAAGCTATACTCAATCTGTGAATTAAAAAGAAACCAAACTTGATAGTTTCAGGAGGAGAAAAATGTGAAAATTACAACCAATGAAATTAAACACTTGTGCAGTATACAGTCAATGACCAGGCCTTTTTCTGCCAATTTTGGGAGATTGCTATTAGTGACAAAATTCGAAATTTTACTGTAAATTTGTCAAATTGGGAAAAATACTTTGCACGCAAGTTAATCTAAAAATGATAGCGTTTCTGTTAAATATTGAATTTCCCCTCCATTAATTCATTTTTCATAAGGCCAGTTATCGAGGTCTGAAGAGCAGCATGACAATTTTTTTCATTAAATTGGGAAAAACTGTATTTTGCATTGGGAATGGAGCCGAATATCCCCCTCATCCCCGGTGCAGATTATTGAAAAAGGCCTGCAGACACATGTTTTCTCTATCGTAATACCTTGTTCCTTTACTGAGGATCGAGATGCTATAGTTGTCCTTTCTACAATTATCTTACACGTGAAGTCCATGAACTCTTTGACACTAGAAAAATAAAGAAAAGTGATGATGCATTTTGAAATAAAGGGGAGGAAGGGTTGTGTAAAATGTAAATCAAAGATCATCCACAGTTAAATATTATAAAAACCAAAGTTATAATGCTCAAGGTGAACGTTTCTGTCAATCAGACTTCACCAGCTGAGCTCCAATTTAAAATATATATGTATTTTCTAAAGAGAGAGTGGTATCACACAGGGCTAAATAATAAATCTAAAAGTATAGCCGAAAACCGTCTATGAGTAACCAATGTAAAAAGTTGACTATCTTAGCTTTAGAAAACTTTGGAATTTAACTGGAGTTATCAGTGCCAAATATTAATTTAGTATAAGATTATCAGCTGGTACCGAAATACCAGATTCTAGGTTTATGTATACCCTCAGGGACTCAAACGGTCTACCAGCAGTGGCAACGAACAAGTGGTAATAAATATTATAAGAATAATACCAAACAAATCAAATCTATATTGAGCAAATGTCCAGTTTACATTGTACATGTATACATATAGACAAAATGTACAGTAGAACCTGCTTTGAGAGATCAACCTTTCTGACACTGAAATGTTGTCTCTTAAGACAAGAAGTTTTATCAACAGCAATACTTAACTGAGTATTTTTCAAAATGTGGCCTCAAAAGACGGGTGATCTGTCAAGAGAGGGGTCTAAAAAGACAGGCGGTCTGTCAAGAGAGGGGTCTCAAAAGAGAGGTGGTCTTTCAAGAGAGGGGTCTCAAAAGACAGGTTCCACTGTATCCATTTTATTTTTTTCAAATTCAATTGTGCACTTTCATTAATGTTTGTATCATGTGTATATGGAGAATCAAAACTTCATTTTTGCTTAAATTTATGTCTTCGGTTATTTCGTGACAAGATGAATACAATCTTTTAAAAATACAATAACTTTTAAAATAAGATATAAATCACTTAGACACTTGTAATTTGATGTTTTTTCTGTATCAAGTTTATATAGTTACGGTACTTTTTAAAAACAAACTAAACTATAAGTAAATATATGAACACACTTATTTCATACTCATGAAATTGAAATATTCATTCATGGAAGTATAATTGTCAAATTACATTTCATTTTTCAATGATGATTACACTGATTCTAAATTGTAGATCTATTAGTTTTTTCTCTTACATCTGAGTTTTTTATAGTACATGTACATACGAACATTGCAGTTCAACTCATCCAGATATATATGGTACATAGAATGATTTACCTCCTTATAATCATAAACATATAATTGAATGCCAAACTTCAACCCCATTCTTAATGCAAAAATGACACTTTCCCCCCAAAATGATGATGATAATCTACATCCCCCAACCAAAAGGTAAACTGGATTGTCAAAAATATATGTGAAAATCTGTCATGAGTTAACATGTAATACCATAGCAATACATTATCCAAGAGGAACATATAAGATACGGAAAACAGTTAACATGATTTGACAGTCACATTTATCTTATAATATGATAGGCAAGTGCCTGACAGGCTAGGGCCACTATAGATCTCAGACAACCAAAATTCCAACTCCATTTACCTCGCTTTAAAAGTTCTAAAAATTCAAAAATGCATGTAGATGGTAATTTCCAAAACATCAAAGGAAAAACTGTGACATACTTTTACAAAATATTTTACCTTGAACGTTGAAAATAGCCAAATGAGGCTAAATCATGATGTGCTGCCAAAGACTTGACTTTTCCATCACCTCCTTTGTAAAGAACGGCAATACAATATAACTTCATTGTAGGCTTGACTGTGGTGTTTTCTGTTTGAAATAAAACAAAATAATATATCGTTTTTAAATTTTCAAATTAGACAAATACATATGAGTATAAGAAGCATTTCACACATGTGCACGCCACCCATACATATACAGTCAAACCTGCTTTAGCGACCACCTGTGTATAAAGACCACCTGGTCACAAAGACCATTTTTTGCTGTCCCCAATAGTACCATTTGTGTACAAATCAACCTCTATACCTTATAAAGACCACCTCCCTATAAAGGTCATTATATACACGTTTCACTGTACATATGTTGCAAAATTTACATTTGAACATAAATAGATATATCATGCACCTGCTAGATGTACATGTACAATGTATATTTTGTACACTGTGGGGTATATGTAGGATTAGGACATATCCAGTATCTGATACCTGGGACAAGTTGAAAATGCAGGTGGCTAAGTCTATGGATTTCTTGGGACAGATTACTTGTTAAGGGGAAAGAGTGTATTAGTGCAGAGGGTGTTGACCCAGATAGCTCAGTTGGTAAGAGCATCCAGTAAGTGTTCCTCAAGTCCTGGATTCGATTCTGGCAGCACATTTCCCCCTGCCTGCTTTAATTGTTTATACAATATATTTAAATCATTTTAATTCTTATTGAACAACACCCAATGCCACAACGGCACAAGTGCCTATGGTCCTGCTGGACAGACAGTTTCAATGGAGGAATAATTAATTGATATCTAAAATGTATTGTTTACTTATAAGCAAGTAAAGTGAGCTCTTTATGGTAAGGAGGAAGAAAATGAACTGCACAAACTAGTAATGATGCAATAATCTTTGTCAAATTTCAAAAGTCAATTCTTAAATCATCAATCCAACACTTTACTAGTGGAGACTTTTTCTAGTAAAAATTTTGCTGGATGTGCCAATGTTCTAAATATTTTACGTCACAAGGGTCAGACGATTTACCGAAACAGACCACAATTACTGAAGCAAGATACCAAAGTTGTAGGATATATATTTAAAATGTATTTTGTAACATAATTTAAGTATAATTATGGCTTAATTCTGAATATATTTCCCAAACAAGACCAAAACAGATACAATTAGTGAATTACCAAAACAAGACCGACCTGTTTGGTAATTGTAGCGTGTTTCGGTCTTGTTTCAGGGATTATTTCATTAAATTTAATCAATAATTATACATAAATACATTTTAAATAACTATTTGAACATTTTGTATCTTGCTATGGTAATCAATGTGTCTTTGTGATAGTATTGTTTCTGTCTGTATCGGTAAGTGCAGCGTGTTTCGGTCTTGACCGTCTTGTTTTGGAAATTTATTTGGAATTAATCCATAAATACTCATAAATCGGGTTACAAATTACATTTTCAAAATACCCCACAACATATTTAATGACATTTGTATCTTGATCTATTAATTTAAGTGTGTTTTGGCCTTGTTGTCGTAATTCACTTGCCTTACCGATGTCACAATTAAACTGTGACATCATTTTGTGGGACAGGTGTTGCTTATGTGATACCAGATAGTCTTCTGATGAATGCTATTTCCTGAATTTGTAAAACAAGAAGCTACGCTCGTTTTAAAGGTTGCCCAAATTCATATTTAACACAACATGTCATGTAATGATGTATGAATATGTGACATGTGTCAATATTTTTTGTTTATCATAACAGAACATGGGAGATATTGTACAATTGATAACGTCACATAAACATACCCAATTTTACCAGTCCTTTCTATCAAACTCGAACAGTTACTCAGAAAGGTTTTTTCCTACGAAATCGGTTGTTCACTTGTTGGATGGTCAGGAGTTAATTCTTTTTTCAGTTTCAGTTTAATCTTGAACAGCTGGACATCCGATTTGAACTCAATATAATTTCCTCACCCAGTTTCTGTAGAATATTTCTTAAAAATGCACAATATACAAGTAAAAATTTCAATTACTCTTGTTTATATATGATCTCACTCTGTTGTGATAATATGATTGAAATTGTCAAATTTGCTCATGACACACCGGACGTGACATAAAAGTAGAAACATCACAATGAACTGGTTTACCGAACATGGATTATAAACAGGTTACCAAACATTTCTATGATTAAAGGTAGCATCTCGATCCCGAACAGAAGTGTCCTCCCTTTCAGTATGACAACTTTTCCGTATCCATTATTTTGTTGACCTAACAGTCTCTGCTGTTCACTGGGATTTAGCCCTGAAAGCATTTCAACTTTTACGGTTCACAAATATTAAATGTTAAATGAGTAAATGTTTCTTTATCGAGGACCAAAGCCTTCAGCAGTTTTGTTTTTGAATTCCAAGGGAAGACAACTTCCATGATCTTGCCTCGTTGGTTAAAGAAAGCCAAAAAAAAAAAAAAAAAAAAAAAAGCCAACCCCCCCCCAAAAAAAAAAACCAAAAACCAAAAAACAAAAAAACAACAACAACAACAAACAAACAAACAAAAGACAAAAAAACACTACATCGGTTGCGAGAGGTAGATTTAATTACCTCTCGCAACCGATGTCATTGTCGGTGAAAGGAAAATTTGCTCGCTATATCGAATAATTTATGTTATTGTTGTTTTACACAGCGCCAATTTCCCCCCACTTATGTGGAGATTGCACCAGCTTCAGGTGACTTTCACTCATCTCTTGTTAGTTCATTAGTCGTAGGCGGTCATTTCAAAATCATCTTGAACTACTAAAGTCCATATTTTCTTTATCTTTATTTTTGTTTATTGCGATCTAGGCCTATTTTTCAGTTATGTGGTGGCGGCCGGTTTTTATTGGTATAGAAAGAGAACTCGGTTAAAATGTATCCGGGAAGAGACCACCGGCCTTCCGTAAATAAACTGGCAAACTTTCTCACACAAAAAAATCAGCTGAAGTTCCAGCGGTAACATAACATATTGAAATAACTAAACGCATCAGTTTCAGTGCTCTAACCACAAGGCAACGGAGGCCCTTAAGATAACTAAACAAATTTTGATAACTAAACGCAATGAGGTGACAGAATGCATTGGTATAACTATACACATTGAAATTACTACACTAAACACATTAAAAAAATTAAACTCATTGAAATAACTAAATGCATCATAATAATTAAACGCATTGAAATAACTAAATGCATTGAAATAATTAAACGCATAAAATAACAAAACGCATTGAAATAACGCAACGCATTGCAATAATTAAACGCATTAAAATAGCTAAATGCAATGGCATAACTAATACATTGAAATAATTCAACACAATTAATTAATTAATGCGTTGACGCATTAAAATAGATATTATAAACAAAATACCAAAGTTATCAATAAATCACATTGAAATAACTAAACGCATGGAACGCGATGAGGTAACATAACATATTGAAATAACTAAACGCATAGGTTTGAATGCTGAAATTGGATTATTTTAGGTAAGTTGTGACACAACTTTACATGTAATACAAACCTGACCAACTACGTTTTATACATTCAAGAAGTTAGAAGACCAATTAAGTGAAATCAATCATTATTTGACTATCTTATATAATTTAAAGTATATATTCAAAGCATTTAGTTTTACTGTACGAATCAATTTCTTTATTTTTTCATGCTATTTGGTAACTTACAATGTATATATGTAAACTGAACACCTGTATTGCATTTCAGACATACTTTCTATAAACTATTATACGTTCTTGTTCATCTAGTAGACAGAATTTGGTTGTTTTAACATACAAAATCATAGATACAAAATATCAATCACAAGGAAGCTCATATGACTATACAAAACTAGTGAACATCAGGCAAGCACAGACTTTCCGGGAAATCCAGAGGTTGAATCAGGTGTCATGGAGGATTCCAGTAAGCTTCTCCGGTCACACCCAACACGAGTTCACAATCACATTACGTTTTAATGATAAAATCAGTGTAATTATACAGAAACATTATAAACGACTTACATTTGATATTCTGAGTCTTATTTGTTTATATTCCAATTATTCTTATGGTATAGAATTACCCCAAAAATATGCTTGTATGCTAAATACGATAAATTTTTTTTCTTCAAAATTTAACGCTTGCATATGTCCTTATTTATCCAAGATAATCTGATACACCAGGGACTGTTCAACATATATTCATTTCATATTCAGTAAAACTACTTTTTGCTAAATTTTTGTCACAAGGAACTGAGGAATATCCTTTAAAGTCAACAATACGGTCTTGTTTGCAACTGTTGTATTTCACTGACTGAAATGTTGAGTTACCTGTTCGATAGAGCTTGTTGAATCGTCTATCCTGATTGTGACAAGGAATTAATCCTGACTTGATTTACTTGAATTTGAATCTTTACTTTCTAATCATAACCTTCAATATATCATATAAACACAGTCAACTCTTGTTATAACGGCCAAGTTGGGGTCCAGAAAAAATTGCTTATAAATTGTTATATAATATATGCTGTTATATCAAATTTCCAGGTTTGACACCAAAAAGATAGCATGAACCTCCTTTGTTGTTAAAAAACCATTAAACGTTATTTTATTGCATTACTAAGATAAAATGACTGCAACAAATAAAAAAATTGTTTGCATTTGTATTTTATCAATTTACGGTAATCATAAATTGATAGCCACAAATATCCGTCTTTTCTAAAACAGATAACTAGGTACGTTTCTGTTTACTTGGCAGTTCCGACACATAAAACAGAACTGAATAATTTTACAATATCATTCTGTCTTTTAACATTACTCAAACACATGATTTCATATTTTGGCAAATTTTTCTAAGTAGTAATATTCCATCTTCTCCTGCCATTGGCGTTTTCATTTCATAACTTATACGTTATGGCAGGGCATGCTCTTCTTATGATTGTTTTATTCTGAGAGGAAAACGACTAGCCAATAAACTACTTACACAGGGTTACATTGTGATGCTTGGAGTCATCGTTTAAGAAGTTTTATGGTCGATACGGGGAAATTGTTAAACATTTTGAAGCCCCCCTCTCAGAAATATTATATAGTATTCTGGAGCGCGACCACAGACAATGACTCCCTTTTCACCAATCGTGCTTTTCACCGAACTTGACCTTATCACCAAACTTGACCTTTTCACCGAATTTGACTAGAAAGGTTTCCATGGAACGTTTGCGACGGGTGTGGCATGCCAGCAGAAGACGTTGACTTCTTCCAGACACCTGGGCCTGGCACCATAAAACTTAAGAATTACTTAAGTCTAAGAATTTTACTCAACTCTGGCTAATCCTGAAATCTGATTGGCTGAGCAGGCCAAGTTGAGAATATTCTCAGACTTGAGTAAATTCTCAAGGTTTATGGTGCCGGGCCCTGGTCTTATCCCGTTTGGAATTCGCAGTTGTTCTTCATGTTAAGACCCTTTACATCTGATTCGTCATGTTATAATGGACTTGAGTTTTGATTATCGATTGGCAGTTCTTCAATTTTACTTATAATGAACATGATAACAAAGGACGGGCATGCATTTGAATGTAACAAAAACAGTAGCAACTGCTCATGGAAAATGAAAAAACTTCTGTCGAAAAAAAATATGAACAAGAATATTGAAAAATGAGGCAGATTTCTTGCTTCAGGAAGTGGCACAAAATACCGGAAACGTTAGAAACATGAAAAGAAAACTGTTAAGTAGTATTTGGCAATTCTGTCGAAAACTTCGATAATCCTTTAATGACCAAAACAAAAAGCCAAACAAAACTGCTAATTCATGATGTATAGAAAATCCTTCACACCAGTTGTATTATTTTTACACTCTAGTATACAACACTACTTTCGATTTGTATAAACAATATTGTAATTCATTTTGGCAACTTCTCTTTGTATTGGTGACAGTTAACATTTCTTACTTCCATTAATTCTTTGAATTTAAGGATCAAAGTAATAGGGTCAATTTCTCAAATCTTTTAAGAGATTTTCGTAAAAGTCAAGCCTGGTGATTTTTTGTTCTGGTGTTTAGAAACTGGGCTCTATATTTCAGAGCCCTTGTTCATATGATAAAAATAGACATTTGAAAAATGAAGGTAGATAAAACAGCATTGGCAGTATTTATACTTTCTTTTTACAGTGGTTACTCTTAGACGACCTTAGGAATACATTTGAAATGTTTCATCACTGTATGTCAATTTGAGCTCAATGATGAAGTCTTTCTGACAGAAACGACCGTCTTGAACAAATGTTTTGTCCCCTTATTTGCAAAACTATAACTTTGATACCATATTCATACTATTTACAACCACCGGGTCGTCGCCTCTGCTGGTGGACCGTTTGAGTCCCCGAGGATATTCTAGTTCATAAAACCAGTATCTGGTATTTCGGTACCAGCTATTTATTTTATACTAAAGTAAAATTTCGAATGAATAGCACCGTTTAAATTCTAAACTCCTCAAAAGCTAAGATAGTCATCTTTTTATAGTGCTTATTCTTAAACGACACGAGGAATACATTTAGTTTATCTTTAGCCTTGTATGATACTACTTATTTGTTTTGAAACTCTATATCTATTTCAAATTCGAGCTCAACTGATGAAGTCTAATTGACAGAAACAATCGACTTGAGCATTTGTTTTGACTCTTTTTTTCAAAACAACAAGTTTGGTTTTTGTTTGTTTGTTTTTGTTGTTTAACGTCCCACTCAAGAATCATTCACTCATATGGAGACATCACCAAATACCGATGAAGGGCTTCAGATTTTGTCCTATGCTCGGCACTTACGGCCATTGAGCAGTCTTTAACGTGCCGACACCTACTGTGACACGGGCCTCTTCTTTTAATGTCTCATCCGAAAAACAGGAAACAGTCGAGTGCGCCACCGACTGAGCCAGGTCGACTCCTACAACTTTGATATCATGTTTTTGATATTTATTAAACCATTCACAACACCACAATCAGGCACTCTCACTTTTTACGGGATACCATCTTATATGTTTGCTGTCCAGTATACTTCTGAAATTCCACTGTTGAATTCCAGGAACAGTCTCCACCCAAACTTTTTAAATACAGTACTTCTAAACTGCTTAACACGTGATAGATAACAATCACGTGACCTATTATCCGACTTTTCACTTACGCTATGTTAACGAAATTTGTAATTAATGTTTTGTTCAAAATCTATAACTATTTCAAAAGAATGAAAGATAAATATCAGAAGATAAATAAATTATTTTAATATTCAAACACAGTTTATTAAATATATTTACATTTTGCAATGACCTTCTACGTTATTTGTTATAACGAATTTTGTAATTCGCTGCAATTTATAAAAAATATTCTTCTCCAATTTGACTTTTAACATTTTGATATAAACGACGAAATCATCATTGACTACGGGTACGAAACCACAGAAATAAAATATGAAAAAATCTCAGATACCAAAGTATAAATCTTTAGGATGTTGAGGATATAGATACAAATCTGGTAAAAATTGACAAACACGGATCTCTTGAAACCAGGTGCCATGGTATATTAAGCATCCCCTGTCGACCGGTCACACCCGCCGTGAGTCCACTGTCAAATCCAAATGAAATACGCGAGGAACGAATCCTCGTCACAATTGGTACAGACGTTCCAATTTCCTGTTTAGTTTCGGATTAAAACGTTTGATTAATTTTCGTCCTCTGACCAAATTTTAAAGAAAGGAAACATTTCGAATTTTCCTTTACCACATATCTCGAAATGTTCACTACACGGGGAGTTCCTCGTTGAAGGGTCCCTTAACTGCTGCCTATGAACCCTTACTCGGTCGAACAGTTATATATATATATATATATATATATATATATATATACATGTGTGTGTGTGCGTGTGTGTGTGTGTGTGTGTGTGTGTGTGTGTGTGTGTGTGTGTGTGTGTGTGTGTGTGATTTCAAACACTTATATATCACTTAATTAGCGGCTATAATTTCAGGGAATCATGCTCTAGATTGTGGATTCTTTACTCTGTTGACACGCGTCTGGGAACAAAGCAGAAATAAAGATTCAATAATTGCACCATATTTCAAACAAATTTATTGTATAGATTCACATCGTATGATTATTCACAAAAGGATGCTTTATGCTGATAATTCAAACGAAAAGAAGCTTATAAATTATGTAGCATTGTCAGACGAGAGAATATGCGTCTCTCACGTCTTGGTGGCTTTCAATAGATACCGCTAATAAAGACTGACGAACAGCATTCAACTAAATAGCTTCTCTTGGAACTCTGTAACTGTAATGAACGAAATCATGAGAACAAAAGGACAGTACACAAAAGCAAGTAGTCCCAATGCAGCAGTTAAAGTCAAATTGAGTATAACCACATTATAAACCAATACAATATTATAAAACTTGTATCAATTGTGTATGCAAATGAATCTATCAGGCTGCTTATGTAAGTTCAATTGCAATAACGTATCGAATCGGTATGGTTTTACTGGTGTACAACTGATATAGAGTTTACGAAAAAAGATAAGATACACCCACATGTGAGGGACAATATTGTTTATTTTACAAATCGTATACAAAATGTCGAGTGCGAAAAATATAGCCGCTGGTTTGAAGAGTTTTAAAAGCATTTTAAAATGGTATTTTTTGTCATCAAAGGATTCTCCGAATAACAGTTGTTATATTTGGCATTATCCAGGAGTATAAATGCATGTATATAAAGTTTACAGATTTAAACGAGTTAACCATAAGGAAGATCTGATAACAATATATACATACATATAGATACGGTGAATATTGGACAAATACGGAACTCTGGAAGATTTGGGATTAGGTGCTCCGGAGGAGTTAGCATCCCATGCTGTTCTATCACTCCCGTCGTAATTCCGAAAATGGATTTTTTTCTTTGGAGATTTATATTGAGAAATATAGTATGTAACCAGTCTGAATACCTTACACATAGTGTTCTCTATTGTGATATGGATTACATTTTTAAATTTGTCTTTAGACCATTCCATACATAGGAATGACGTAACATAAAGTATCTATTTTACTTTACTTTTAATACGGAACGGAAGAGTTAGGAGCGGAGGATATATTCAAATAGGTGATCATGCATACCACAAGAAATATATTAATATTTAAAATATATATGAAACACAGTACAGGATATGTCGTAAAAGAGTGCTTACTGAACATATAGTCTTAAGAGGTAGGTGCGCGTTATGGCGGAAATGTAGTAATTAAATGAGAGTCAGTTAATAAAGAGAACATATATTGCAGAGGACATTCGCAAATCCGAATGTGAATAGGAATATGAATTGTATGAATATGTCGTTCAGGAATACAGGGGTTATTTAAAGTAAATAGATGTTATTTGGATGTACAGATGACATGCAACAGTAGAAATGATTGAAATATAACTATGCATTGAAGCAAAACTGCGAGCATATCGGCAATCTGAATCCATGAGAATATGAACTTTAAATAGCAGTCCGGAGAACAGCGCCATTGCATCAGGAAAGGATGAACATATATGCAACAAAAGAAAGAAAAAAAAATGATACTTTTCCAAATATGATTGGCCGAGATAAATTAACGAGTTAAAGGTAAAAATTGTTGTTAATATATAGTTTATCATATAATATAGATCATCATCGTCCTCGTTTTAGTAGTCAGTCATGATGATGATGATGATGATGATCCTCCTCCTCCTCCTCCTCATCATCATCATCAATACAAAATCAAGATAAAGAAAAACAAATTGAAGCAGAATGAACTTAAGGGTGTATTTTCTTCATGATTTTGTATAATCAAAATATCATACACGACTGTCTGTATGTAACAATAAGAAATCATTTGAATTCATATTATATAAATTGATATTGCCTTGACACACATTTCCGCATAATATGGTCTAATTAAAAGTTGCATAAGTAATTCCAAAGTTAAATGATTGCGAGATAACGGAAATTGGTTAGTTATGAGAAATCAGGCGCGAATGAAATGATAAATACTAATAACACAAATATTTGAATAAGAACAACAGCAACAACAACAATAACAACAACGTATCCACATTACAGAGATGGGATGGAAAAAGACTAGCAAATCCATCAACGCTAAAAGATCTATAAAATATCGAAAAAATCTGTTAACTTATTTTGTTACGCATAATAACTCAAATAGCACCAATGACTCTCTTAACTTAATGTTTTTCATTTCACGTCGGACTGTGGTATAGGGTAGGATAGAGGATACAAATACGTAATCTCCTTGGAGGACATTGGTCTTGGGCTAGTCGCTCTATCGGCTCCTATGCCATCCCCATTCTCTTGGAGTCTACCTTTAACTTTCTCCGCCAGGTGTTTCTTGGATGTCCTCGCCTACTATTTCCCTGTGTTTTCCACTTCATTGGTCGTTTTCTTGTGCCGGAGCCGGACACTGGTCTCCGTAGTGAATACCCATACCATCTCCAGTGACGTTACAGGATGCCATTCTCGATATGCTTTGCGGATATATCTAATACATTCTGACATAGTAACGATTTTATTTTTTTTTCTGACAGAAACGCATATGTCTGTTGGGCAACCCATTAATGTAGTGTTTACCTTAATTTAAATACCTCCTTGTTGTTCATGCTTTAAGAACGTAATTTCATTAAATCTAGTTTCGAGTATGATATATTGTGATCAAACACGAGATACACAAATTACACCTTGACCTGTGTCTCATTCTTTATCAGTATTTTAAAGATGTCCTTTCACAGGTGAAATAGTCGTGTGTACGTTCAATAATCATTTTTCGTTGTTTTCTATAAATGACCACTTGGTGAGTGGCATTGACGTAAAACAATACAATTAACAAACAAAAACCCTAAAATCCAATCTCTTCAATTCAATACATATAGTTTCTTTAAGTTGTTCAGATGGCGCCTTATACGCTATAACCGTTCCCCTGTACGCATGCGTCTAAATTGGGGATGTAATTTTCATACAATGCAGTGGTTTATTTCAGTCAATAAAAACATTTTATGAATAAAAAAGTAAAGAAAATTTTGTGTAATTCTGTAAAAGAGCGCCATCTATGGGTATCCATAAATAATTTGATTCAAACCAGGACCTGGCTAATCCTGAAATCTGATTGGCTGAAAGCTTGATTATCTGTATTTTAGATTAGATGACCAAGGGCCCGTTTTACGAAAGGTCGTAAGTCTTAGACTTGGTCGTTTTACAAATAATAAAGACTTGTGACTTACGACCAAATCAGACCCTGTCTTGATGACTAGCAAGATGCAGTGCATAGAGTCAAGTTCTTGGTGTATGTGTAACAATATATAATGGTAAATGTTTTATATTCATATACACGTACCATCAAGATCTAATTGGGAAATGTGCGAATATGCCTTTTTAACTTGAGTTAGGACAGTGTTGATAAAACGGTCCTACGTTTTGCCTATGAGGTCAATGAACATGAGACATATGACTTTTTGATAATATGCATCATCGCTACGTTTTATCGACGTTACGCTAAGTCGAATCTTAAAGTATATTCGCGTATTTTCAAATAGGATCTTGATGGTTTGAGAATACGTTTACCTATTACATTTACAAAGATAAATTAGAACATATACACAGATATCTTAGGTCTACGCCCTGCCTCTGATTTGGTCCTAAGTCAGAAGTCATAATTCTTTGTAAGTCGGTCGTAAGTCGTATGTGTGGCCCTAAGACCAAGTGTAAGACTAATGTCCTTTCGTATAACGGACTTCTGGAGTCCGATCATAGTATTAACTTGATATATTTTATGTATAATTTAGGACAGTGTCTGACGAAGAAATGTCGGGAACTTTTGTCTGGCGAAACGTAATTATGATCAATATAAACAATGTTTTACGCCACATTCAACAATTTTTCAATCATATGGCGGCTGTCAATTTTTAGTAGGGGAGGAGAGAACCCGGTTGCAATGTACAATGTGCTTTCCGTAAGTGAACTGGCAAACTTTCTCAAATAATCAGCTTAGATTCCAGCGGTACTCGAACCGGCGCTAACTAGAGGTGAGATACTTCATGGTTCAAAGTTCAATGCTTAAACCAATCGGTCATTTAAGTCCCCTGTCGGATACACGTTTAGTGACTGCCCCCCTTGTCGGATACACGTTTAGTGACTGCTCCCCGTGTCGAATACACGGTCAGTGACTGTCCCCCCTGTCGGATACACGTTTAGTGACTGCCCCCCTTGTCGGATACACGTTTAGTGACTGCTCCCCGTGTCGAATACACGGTTAGTGACTGTCCCCCCTGTCGGATACACGTTTAGTGACTGCTCCCCCCTGTCGGATACACGTTTAGTGACTGTTCCCCCCTGTCGGATACACGTTTAGTGACTGTTCCCCCTGTCGGATACACGTTTAGTGACTGTTCCCCCGGTCGGATACACGTTTAGTGACTGTTCCCCCTGTCGGATACACGTTTAGTGACTGTTCCCGCTGTCGGATACACGTTTAGTGACTGTTCCCCCTGTCGGATACACGTTTAGTGACTGTTCCCCCTGTCGGATACACGTTTAGTGACTGTTCCCTCTGTCGGATACACATTTAGTGACTCCTCCCCCTGTCGGATACACGTTTAGTGACTGTTCCCCCCTGTCGGATACACGTTTAGTGACTGTTCCCCCTGTCGGATACACGTTAGTGACTGTTCCCCCCCTGTCGGATACACGTTTGACTGTTCCCCCTGTCGGATACACGTTTAGTGACTGTTCCCCCCTGTCGGATACACGTTTAGTGACTGCTCCCCCTGTCGGATACACGTTTAGTGACTGTTCCCCCCTGTCGGATACCCTGTGTCTGGATACACATTTAGTGACTGCTCCCCCTGTCGGATACACGTTAGTGACTGTTCCCCCGGTCGGATACACGTTTAGTGACTGTTCCCCCTGTCGGATACACGTTAGTGACTGTTCCCCCGGTCGGATACACTGTTCCCCCCTGTCGGATACACGTTTAGTGACTGTTCCCCCTGTCGGATACACGTTTAGTGACTGTTCCCCCGGTCGGATACACGTTTAGTGACTGTTCCCTCTGTCGGATACACATTTAGTGACTGCTCCCCCTGTCGGATACACGTTTAGTGACTGTTCCCCCCTGTCGGATACACGTTTAGTGACTGTTCCCCCTGTCGGATACACGTTTAGTGACTGTTCCCCCTGTCGGATACACGTTTAGTGACTGTTCCCCCTGTCGGATACACATTTAGTGACTGCTCCCCCTGTCGGATACACGTTTAGTGACTGTTCCCCCTGTCGGATACACGTTAGTGACTGTTCCCCCCTGTCGGATACACGTTTAGTGACTGCTCCCCCTGTCGGATACACGTTTAGTGACTGTTCCCCCTGTCCGATACACGTTAGTGACTGTTCCCCCCTGTCGGATACACGTTTAGTGACTGTTCCCCCCCTGTCGGATACACGTTTAGTGACTGTTCCCCCTGTCGGATACACGTTTAGTGACTGTTCCCTCTGTCGGATACACATTTAGTGACTGTTCCCCCTGTTGGGTACACGTTTAGTGACTGTTCCCCCTGTCGGATACACATTTAGTGACTGCTCCCCCTGTCACGTTTAGTGACTGTTCCCCCTGTCGGATACACGTTTAGTGACTGTTCCCCCCTGTCGGATACACGTTTTTACTGTTCCCCCTGTTGGGTACACTGTGACTGTTCCCCTGTCGGATACACATTTAGTGACTGTTCCCCCGGTCGGATACACGTTTAGTGACTGTTCCCCCTGTCGGATACACGTTAGTGACTGTTCCCCCTGTCGGATACACGTTAGTGACTGTTCCCCCGGTCGGATACACGCTTAGTGACTGTTCCCCCTGTCGGATACACGTTAGTGACTGTTCCCCCTGTCGGGTACACGTTAGTGACTGTTCCCCCTGTCGGGTACACGTTAGTGACTGTTCCCCCTGTCGGGTACACGTTAGTGACTGTTCAGCTCAACATCTTAAAAAGACAGATGGAAATAGTCATTCGAAATGCAACATTTACTGCATTACAATGGTAAATCTGCTAGACCACCCAATACAGGTAAAACCTTTGAAACTCTTTCCCATCCATACTTCGTCCATTAATTTACATGGGTTATCTCTCTTTTCTAGTTCGTATTGAAGTGATATTACCACTAGATATACTTGTTTTGTGTATTGCAGCCAGTTATGTTCATGGGAGTACATGCTTAGTATTATGGTGCTTGTAATGTTCTAGTTAGCATGAATACGTGCATATATGCAGCTGTTTTAATTAAAAAAAGTCTCATTGATTTCGTTGCAAATTACATACACATTTTGTGCGTTACCACTGAATAAATTGATAGTCGTACAACGAGTATAAAAGAATAATTTGCATTGTAATACATTTAATATCAGTAATAACTTGGAAAAATTCTGTAACGTATTGTTATCTCAATAAAACCTATTGAGAAAGGGCTGTACAATTCTGCTTTAGCGGAAGAAGTATCAATAGACACTTATTATTACGTTTGAAATAAAGTAGAATGCGAATACCTCGATCAAAGATTAATAGAAATATGCAGCCATTATATCGCGTGTACAACCAACGTTTTTGCATACTCGACAATACACTAATTCCACACTGTTTAAACTCTTTGTATAGGAAAACTATTTATCAATGTGGTCATAGAAATAAATCTTTAATTTAATATTATAATTATCATAAGAATAGGGTTTTGATCACGTGTTCCAGTGACATATATATGTACATTATTTACTGATACAAAATTTCAGAAACCGTTTGATGAAAGTATCCAGACAAGGTGAAATACAAGATGGGTGTACTTCCGGCTGTTCTGTCAAATGAGATGTTCTCCTGTTCCGTATGTAGAGGTAAGTTACGTTCATTTCACAGTTTATCCAAAAAATTAACACATACCCGGTGTGAAATGATTTCGTTGTAAACTGCTTTGATGATACTTAAATTAGGTCTTCTAGTAAGGCAAAGCAAAATAAGTCAATCGATATAGAATGATATGAATAACCAAAGCGTCTATTATAGATATTATTAACAAAAGCAAAGAATAGAATTACGAAAAAGGCCGAAATAAATGTTCAAGACTATCGTTTCTGTCAATAAGACTTCATCAGTTGAGCTCGAATTTAGTAAATAGTTCCTTATTTTATGCACGGATTTCTTTACAGAGCTTGAACGTCATTTACGTCCTTTCTAGCACCTGTGATAGACTAATTCAGTTGTTTTCTATTGGTAATGGAAATTTTTTTCCGGTACCGCTGAACTGGATCACTTTTGTATTCCTACACGCATTGCCCGCATTATTGGCAAATATCAGTCTATGCTGTTGGTAGTTTACATTGTGAAAATGATTACACAACATAAATCTCACCAAATTTGTATGAAATTTATTAAATTCAATGTATATAATATATGTGTACATTACTAGTTTATATTTTTGCTGTAGCGGATGAATAAAATAAGTCAAATTGTTTCTGCATAAACAAACAGTATTTCAAGCTGTCCAGGTGCATGGAAAGGAATCAGCAACACATTTGAGTTCAAGATTAAAAAATAAATCAAACATGTGTAGAATGGATCAACATCCCAACCCGGTTAATGCCTCTGTATGTTGAGCTATCCCCCCTTGACTGATATTTTTATATTTGAAATCTACTCTGGATGTGTGCCGTGCATCTAAATTGGTGATGCGCTTTATAAAATAACACCATGGAAGATAAAATAAAATGATAGAAATCTATGTCAACGCACAAACCAGCATTAGTAGTATACAGACAAACTTTAAAGGTCATTCAATGGCACAGGCAAAAGTAACCGTTATAGACAGGTTATAAAAAGTTAACAAACTTTAGGTTTGTTTGAATGGCCTTAACAGGCAGGTGCGCTTTATACAGAGGTACCATTAATGCTAGTTTGACTCTATATTGAGTTTACTTGTATATTTACTGTATGCTAGTACAAACATGAGTGTACTTTGTAAAAGATATTGATGTTTTACAATCAGATATCGGCATCTGTTGAAATGAAGATCACAAAATATATTGATACTATTTACAGTCCTTCCCTATCACTATTTATCATTTGATTATCGGAGAGTTTATATTTGAACTTCATAGATCTTATTGTTATTTTGTCTTTTGTCAGTTTAAAGCTCCTAGCAACAATAACTGAGAATGTAAAATAGAGTGTTCAATATATTGATAATGAGATCAGTATATTAGATAGATACGAGCTGTATGTATAACAAATTTAAACTGATGCAATGGACTCAAACGTTTGGTTTTTTATTATAAAATTGTTTTACAGTACTTAATTTTTCAATTTTAGCACAGTCAAACTTACAGTAAAGGTCACTTCTGTATAAAGGGCATATGTCTATAAAGACAATTTGAACATAATTTTTGTTAACTTTTTATATTGAATAAACCTCTTTATAAAGGTCACCTGTTTATTAAGGCTACTTTTGCCTGTACCATTGAGTGGTTTTTAGAAACAATTTTGACAAAATAAAAACCAAAAAACAAACAAACAAACAAACAAACAAACAAAAAAGACTCCGAAATATTGAACGACATGGGAATAAGTAATGAGTTTGGTATTTACAAAAATATTAATTGTGAAAAAAAGACAATACATTTTTTAACAAACCATCTAAGTAAATCCAAACAATTCCAGAAAACTTCTGAATTTTGAATGTTTCGTGTGTCTTTTCTGTTTATAAGGTGTATTCGAATCATAAAAAGATGTCTGAAAAAAGGTTAATATTTACAACGTTTGCATGTCAGTATTGTGGAATTGTACCCGTTATCCAAATGGCATATTGACAATAAATGCACTCTGACAAGCGTTCATTCGTTAAATTATATGCTTGAAAGGCACTTTGATCTAACCACTCATCCACAAGGACCATGCTAACTAGTTCTATATACCATTCGAGGAAATTCATTTTGGTTATTACACGGTCGATCGTCGCCATATCATTGACTATTATGTACAACACAATACACATCGGCAGTATGTCACATTATTGCGAAAGCTGTTATTTCATCATTGTTCTAATCCTCTATAAAACATCAAACTTCATTGAAATTCTCCAGTTTCATTATTTCTGTCCCAGTAACGTGCTGGAACTCAAAATGGTGTAATTTCAGTAATTGAAGAGATTTTTTTTCTACCATTGTGTGTCTCTATGAGGATTCAAAGATCAAACTGGAGTTCCATCTTTGAAGCCGTGTGTGTACGTTGTCGCTTTCAAAGTCACTGAAATGTGATGACTGCACTTGTACACTTGTAATGGAGATTTCCTCTTTTCATTCAAAATGTTAATGATTACGAGCTCTATAGACAGAGAGAGGTACATGCAATTCAGATGATCGTAGATCAAGCTTCAAATTAATTTAGACAGGCAAATTATTACTTTTTTAACTTTCAGAATCTAATAGTACCGCTATAATAACATAAGCACACTATCGTGTTATTATCATAATGTTTGTTTAATGTTGCTATAGTTATGACATTGGACCTCCGTGGCCGAGTTGTTAGAGCATTGCCCTTTGAAAGAAAGCTGATTTCTGTGAGAAATTTTGTCAGTTCACTTGTGGACGACCGGTTCTCCTTTTTCCACTGTTTAAAACTGGCCGCCACCATATAACTGAAAACTTGTTGAGCGTGACGAACAACACAATTCAAAATAATAATAATAATAATAATAATAATAATAATAATAATAATAATAATGATAAAACCATTATAATCTTTATGGCTATAACATACACAAATATCGACTTGTGCTATGGACTTACGCAAATATTACGTTCAGGAGCAATCGGGGAAGGTAAATTCGATACCATATTAAAGTCTTCGATATGAGCCGTTATGAGGGAATTGAACACGGGACCTTCTGTTGGCGAGGTGAACCCTCTACCATTAGACTTCTGGCAGCGGTCTGACACATGTGCAGTAAAGCATCGGTAAGATGAATTTATATTATTCTTGTTTCAAACAAATTAATACATTTCTTTAAAAAAAAAACTGGTGTATATGTCTACACACACTCATGGCGCACAGGTAAACGTTTAACTCTACTTATACCTGTACAACATTCCGTTTATTTTTGATCAATGAATTAAATGTGATCGCCATTTTTACTTTTGACATTTGAGCAGTTTTAATATGCACGAGGTACACACAGGTGTAATATACACTGATTTCAGGACATTAGTAATTCCATCCGTCACCCCATTAATGTATGCAAGAAACAAGTAGGCCTACTCCGACTCCTGATCGTTTGATAAGACATTTTTCTAACTCGCGCACCTCTAAAAGGTATTCAATGAATCTAGCATTATTTAAACCCTGTAAATTTAGTAACGACTTTTAAAAATTATCACTCATCATGAGATCGCTTTTCTACATTCCTCCCTCTTATTCCCCCCTCTGTCTGTCTGCATATCTCTCTCATTATTTGAAATAATGAATGATGCATGGATAACACAATCATATACTGTCTGTACAAAAATGTACGTTTAGTACAGTACTTATAAAAGTTAACCCTTTCACCCATGAATAGCTGAGTGGCATACTCTTTTTATTGTTTAAAAGCAGTCTATTATGGTTTGTAGGGTTGAAAGGGTTAATATCACTCCCACTTATCATCAAATTTTCGTGTAGCCGATCTTTGACGCCAGAATACATAGATACATTCATATAGTTCATATACGCATTAAGCAAAATGCAAACTGTGTAATACAAATAAAAATGTAACGTCGCATGATTAAACATATCCAATCAATTTACCTTCATGTTACACTTTCACGAATAATAACTTTCAGCGCTGAAACTCCTTAAAAGGTTTTTCTCCAAAATTCATTGATTTCATTTCTTGTTATTCTGATCATAACACGCACACACACACACACACACACACACACACACACACACACACACACACACACACACACACACACACACATACACATATATATATATATATATATATATATATATATATATATATATATATATAGAGAGAGAGAGAGAGAGAGAGAGAGAGAGAGAGAGAGAGAGAGAGAGAGAGAGAGAGAGAGAGAGAGAGGGGATGTAAGAAGCGTTACATGGATGATCCAGTGTTGTTTGAAGATTTTAACAAGACTATCGAAACACGGTTTATATACAGGACTGTATTTTGTACTTTTACAAATGATGTATGATGTAGGTATATATATATATAATTGTTATATACAAATATTGCTTTTGGATTTCAGGGATGGAAACGTTTCCTTACACTCAGATTAATCATTTAATAAGCAAAATTGGGTACCTATTTATCAGAAAACAATTAAAAAAGATACCTAGATATATTTAATCATATAAATAAGGGGATTTGCTTTAGTCCGTAAAAATCACGTCCATTGTTCAGATCAACATACGAAAATGAAACTATACGCTTCAAGCGATTGCCAGAATCACCCAAATCCACACCATTGAACTCGACTACTAATGTGGAACTCTTTACATTAAAACCCAACAAATGCAGCTGAGCTCAGCATCATCGCATTCAAAATAAACAATGTCTTTCCACTCGCATTTCTAGAGATTTGAATTCACCACTTTGGTGCCAAAATTTCATTTCCGAGCCTACAGAAGGTTTTAGAAATTCAACACAAAGACTTCTTTTTGAAAGCTCGGGAATTCATCTTGCAGTCTTTGTTCTAGTATTTCGTTGTACTTGTATTTAAGAGACGAGGATTATTTCTTAGTCAAGATGGATTCTGATTTTAGATTGATTTTGACAGCAGTAAATGGTCGCAAAGATAAACGGAAGAATAGAAATGCATTTCTATTGGGTTAAATCTTGGTAATGTCCTGGCAGAATCCATGTAAAGTCTGATTAAGTGTAGAAGAATTTATAATAATAAATATTTGCTCACAACCATTGAAATGTTGAAAATCATTTGAAGAAAATGTCCAATATCGAAGCAAACCCTGGTGAATTATCTTCAAAGGATTCGGGTAAGTCATAATTAATTGATACATACATTGATTAAGATTGATGTGTGACATATTTGAACAGGTTTACTTCAGCTTTCAACAAAATGCTGAAACATGTCAAAACGACATTTTAGCAGACAACATGAAGAACATTTGTGAAAAAATGTAATATTACACAATGTTTGTATGTTTTAATGGTGTCGTATGTTACACTAATTATTTTTCACCTACACTGTGGCCGACAGATTTTAATAGTGGAAACATTTTTATGTGCCTGGGAAAAGATCGCCGGATTTTCTAAAATAAAAAAGTCACCTTAACTGTGTACCGGTGGGCCTCGAACTCGCACTGACTAGAATGAGAGTGACTTGATGGTTTTAAAAGCACGATGCTGTAACCATTCGGCTACGGAAAACCAGAAAATGATGAAATGTATCTTAAAATTACAAATCACTTATTCTTAATACTGCGAACTATAACCGGAATGCAGTATGAAGGTATTTAATACAACGAAATATACATACGAAAGTGTTTAATCACAAGAGATTAAGATTAAAATCTGTATGAAAAGGTAAACATGCGCGTAAATATCTCCCCTCATTCTTTAAAGGTGCATTTTCACAATTTATGTCAAACATAGTCTCCCTAATTTATGATTTTGATAATTACTTGATGAAATGAAGATAATAATATCAGCTAATAAACCTATTATGCTCTCACTTTCGATAAAACCCCAAGTAAATAAAAAAAGAGAGAAAATGATAAATCGATATTTTCCGGCATGGTTAATGTATACTCGTAGTTTATATAAGGAACTAACAAAGCTTCATGGTTCGTATACCTCTGTTTCAACTCCGTATATCTTTAATGGAGATAAAAGTTTTGGCATCTGTCCCCATCCCCTGATTTTCATAGGTCTGTGTTTGACCAGTATTCGCCAGGTTTATACATTGTTTCAAAACAAAACAAAAGCAAAAGCAAAAAAAAAAAAAAAAAAAAAAAAAAAAAATCAATGATATTTTTCGTAAATGGGAATATTTTATGGTAGAAGTAGCATAAAAGAAAAAAAATATACATATTTGGAAATCTGTAAAGGTACGCCTCTAAAATAAACGTAATTTTACCCATTGTTGTGGTTGTTGACATACGTGTCAATATATTTGTGCCATGTTTGGAATTGGAATACAAGTACGATGTTTGTACTTTCTTTTAATTGATGATTTAGTGAATATTCAGAGGAATCAAATTCTCTCTCTCTCTCTCTCTCTCTCTCTCTCTCTCTCTCTCTCTCTCTCTCTCTCTCTCTCTCTCTCTCTCTCTCTCTCTCTCTCTCAATCAATCAATCAATCAAACTCCAATATGGGTATATGTAAATGTGTATGTAGAGTTCTCCTGTATTATCGTACAATACACAAATGCTGTGAGTGAATTGATGTTTGAATTATTTCCCGCATCATAATTGCATTGGCGATATGAATACTTCTTCTATCTATGTAACCAATATATACTACAGAATTCAAAGATTTGATTAGAAATATGATTAATGTTTGTGAAATTGTTACAGTAAGGCTTTCGAAAGCAGCATCAAGGAAAAAAATCTTGTGTTGCATAGAATTTCAGTGTCAGTTTCTGTCATATATGTACTCC
The DNA here is from genome assembly GCA_030159075.1 of Atrina japonica. NCBI lineage: Eukaryota > Metazoa > Mollusca > Bivalvia > Pterioida > Pinnidae > Atrina > Atrina japonica. The sequence goes on along the minus strand of BROG01000216.1, from coordinate 241,244 downwards.
AAAAGTTTCAGTTGGAACAATTCAGGTCCAGGTCAGGAAATGGTTCAAGAAACTCCAGTCCGCCAGGTTATATTGATTTTACTACAAATATATCAACATACTCCGTAAACAAGTATTCAGTCAGGGGTCCATGTATTTACCGTCTTAGAATTTAGAGTTTATCTCTACATAGCTTCTTCGTGTCTCACGTGAATTATAATAATAATAATGGAAAAAACCAGAGGCCATGGCTGTAAGTGCATTTTTATATATCCTGCAAAATATCTACAGTGAAGCACTATTTGATTGAAATAAGATACTGGAAAAGTGTTTTTGCCTATCATTTGTCCAACTGATTATTTGAAAGATCTACGCTTCCGCATTTATAAGTTAACATAATTTAATTTTCACATAATCGATCACGTGATTACTGTAAAGATGGATACTTTCACTCGGGGATGAATGTACTATTTTAATATACAAAATGTTCTGTGCAGGATTGATTTAAGAGAAAGTAAAGGAAAAGTTACAGAATGTATATAGATCTACCAAAATAACGTGGAACATCCGAGTTTAAAGCAGTACTGTCTATTTTCCAACACATTTTCCACACATTTTGAAATGTGCTATGGATTGATGTAAAGGTTCTTTTATGTGCCACATATGTTTGGAAACAGGACCTAAGTTTTGAATTTCCTCCAAAAGACCCATGACTTTCACTTTTTATGCCGACCGCTTAGTAAGCAGTAGCTCATGTCTGGTTATATCAAATTACAACGTTACATTTCCATTGGATAACACGATTATAATGACTTTGCTGAAAGCTTTTTGTACAGACATTTGGAGGGCGAGCTTCTTAGTCATACATATTGCTTTTTCTTTTGCTGGTGTCTCTTAAAGAAATCAAACAAATTATCAATAATATTACTGTTTGATATAAAATATATCAAGAGCTGTTAGAAGACAACAGTGTTCTTTAGTGACATCGGTGTATTTCAGATACTGAAAAATAATTATGCAATTACGACTGGTTCTAAGAAGAAGGTCATATGGCATTATCTAGGTCACAAGATCATGATACCGCATGAAATTGTTGATGATAAAGATCGCACATGTGAAAATTTTTATATTTCAACGATATAGCCAAGGTTATGGCAAATTTCAATGGGCAAGGTCACTCGGTCATAAATCAATTACCACCGGATACCCCTCATCATAAGGAATATACATGTGAAATATCAAAGCCCTGTCTTGTGTAGTTATAAATACAAACCGGGTTAAAGTTTTGTCCACGGACGATAAAACCTGGTACAAAGTTGGAGGTAGTTTATAAAATGACCTCAGAGGTCAACTTTATAAAAACACGTTTAATTAGCTTATCAACTGATATGACCAAATCTCTCTCTCTCTCTCTCTCTCTCTCTCTCTCTCTCTCTCTCTCTCTCTCTCTCTCTCTCTCTCTCTCTCTCTCTCTCTCTCTCTCTCTCTCTCTCTCTCTCTCTCTCTCTCTCTCTCTCTTCGTGTCTTACATATCTAACAACCATACACTATTATGGTCGGGGTTGGAAATAAGATTACTTTGAAAAAGATGCCTCACAAATACCTTAGCAGCAATGTTGACAACTTAATATACAATATCAATATGCACGTTACATTCTATAGCGCTCTACCATTCCGTGATACCTGTTTATTTGGCAGAATGTTGGTGAAATTTAAAGAAGTAAATATATAAGATTTTCCCAGTTAAAGCCTTTATTACCTTCATTGTGATAAAAATCCATAAAGGCATAAATACTTCTAAAGATAATAAACGTATTTCTTTGTAACAGGTTTCAATCAAAACCATTATATATCAATCAGCCTTTCTTGTTAATGAAAACGCTCGATAAATATCTTTTACTCTATTTATCTTTATCAATAGACTTAACTCATAGCCTTTCAACTACACCAAATGCTCTGTGAGTATTTATGAGCCTATTCTGAACATGAATAGGACTAAAGAAAATTAAATGAGACTTATGAACAAAGATAGAATGATTTTAGATTCTTTGGCAGTATATTTAACAATCTCTTCTATCCAAAAGCTTGATTTCTTTTTTAGAGTTTGTAACTTAATGATAATAACTTCTTCGTTATTTGCTGTCAATAGAATTGGACTCTACGCCAGGTAAGAACGTATCATTTATTAATTAAAAATTTAACATTTAATTCAGAAACTAAAATTGATTTTTGGCGGACAAATGTGGTTCGTATTTCGTGAAAATAGGTTAGTGAGGAGTAGTACAAAAACGTGATTTTTTCTGAATAATTCAAATCACTTACTTATTCGTATTATTATTATTATTATTATTATTATTATTATTATTATTATTTAAATAAATATTTATCATTATCGTTAAAAAGCAAAAAACGTTTAAATTTTCTAACATTGTATAAGACTAATAAGCACCCTTTCAACCCTACAGGCCATAATGGACTGGTCTTAAACAAAAGAGGCAAGCATACCATCTAGAAAACTAGGGGTCAAATAGTTAAATCTAAAATGTTCTCAACAGGTTTCGAAATACATGTACATGCTTATATTGTATAAATGTTGAATAAAATGAAAATAAAATGTGACTACAAGATCCTTTCTCGAAGTGAATGACCACTGTATTTTAGTGTTGACGCGATAGTGTTGCTGCATGTGTGTATACATTGATTGTTATAATGATTGGCGTCTTCGTATTTTGTTTTTGACGCAATAGCGTTGTTGCATGTGCATATGCGTGAATCATTTTCAACGCAAGTGACCATCATTTCAAGAAGTTGATTGAATATTATTGTAAAATGCGTGTATGTGTAGAATTTTGTCAATGAATATAACCACTAGATTATTTTGCTAGAGGAATGGTTTCGTGAAGTGCGTGCATGTGCTGATATTTTGAAATGCTCGTGAACACTGTGTTGTACAATGCTTGCATGGGCTTATTTTTTAATGAATGAAATCACCGATTTATAGCGTTAATCGACTGTCTGGTGTTGTATAACGTGTGCATGTGTTGATAATTTCCCAATGCTCGTGAACACTGCATTATGGTGTTGACGGAATCGTGTCGTACAATGCGTGCATGTGTTGATATTTTTCATTGTTCCTGGTCACTGCTTTATGGTGTTGACGGATTCCTGTCGTACAATGCTAGCATGTGTTGATATTTTTCATTTTTCGTGGTCACTGTTTAATTGTGTTGGCGGAATGCTGTTGTATAATGCGTGCATGTGTTGATTTTTGTATCAATGAATGTAACCACTGGTCTATGGCGTTGATCGACGGTTTGGTGTATAATGTGATTTATTTCAATAAACACTGCCACTGTCTGCCTTATCGGTCCATCACTTTCATGTTAACATATAAAACCACATGTGATTACATTATTCGTGACATTTGTCTCCTTTCATGTCGGTTACAAAACTCAATCGCTGATCTTTCAATAAGTCTCATCCGGTTATGTTTACCCTTTTACTCAGTGTGATTCTCCACAATAACCTTCTCTCGAAATTGCTATTTTTCTAAAAGTTATTTTGTTTATGAAATACATATATATGCAAGTAGTGGTTAATACAATTGCACTTCAGTGTACATCCACCCAAGCTATTTTGCAATATCCCAGAAATTGATTTTTATATTAAATCTGATTCACATTGATTACCTTTCTTTGTTATATGTTGAATTTGAAAATGCATTTGAAAGAGTCTGCGGGAAATCGAAGTTGAAGCAAACTTTGAAGTTTATAATACAACAGATTAATCAGAAAATCCATGCTTTTCCAGCGATTCTGTACAATATTATATGGGAAATTCAATAGTTTCATTTGTTTCGATTCAATTTCTCATGAACAGTCTCCTAACTACCAAAGAAGTTATTGCAATACATAGATTTATTCTCTTTGAATGAGCGATAATTCTACTCTTCAAAATTCTAAAGCCTTGTCACTCTACGCATGCGTGATTGATTCGTTTTCTTCTGTGATGAATGGTGCTTGAGTTTGTATCTGTACATAGCTGTAACATAACAGGTCGCAAATAGGGTTAAATGAAGTAAAATGGGAAAGCTTTGAGTCTAAGTATTTGTGAATTTGATTTACAACTTTCTCGTATTCATTTGCCATAACATGGCAACAAAATGTTTAAAACTAAATTTGTTTATACGGGTTCTTTTTTATTGGTTGCCACTGATCTTTTCCGTACCTTATCGTAAGTTTTATTGCATTGTACCTTAAGAGGTTATTGTCGCATTAAATACAAACATTTGTTTGCATTTCAATAGCATAGAAAATGACATACCTGTTTGAATGGAGCAATCTTTTCATTAATACCAATTCAAAACCAAGGGTCGATTTTGCTACATAATAAAGTTGTATGAATAAATAAGACGAAAGAGAGAGAACAGATTAGGCGGAGGATAACACAACGATTTGGCGACTAACGTGATACCGCAATTTATCTATAGGTTTAGTGCTTTTATTCTAAAATTTATTGAAAATGAACAGAGTTATTGATAACGTTACATTAACATTTAAAATCCATCATAACGACTGTGATCTAGTCTGAAATAAAACGCATGTGTTTGCGGAAAGATATGTTGGTTGCATAGAATTCATCAGGGAAAATTATTACCACTTTCAAAAGGCTTTATTAAACACTTTCTATCAGAAACGCTACACTGGGTGATTTCATTGTGCTTCCAGTTTTCGTGATTGTAAAAGCTTTTGAAAACATGCGAACAATTTGAAACTATAGCTTATTGCGGATGAAAAGACATTTATTGTGAAAGCTCAGCACACGTCGGCACGACATTAGAAGCAGGTATTCAAAGGACAGACGCATCTGGTTATAGGAAACAATACGGTCCTCTTTGCCTCAAAAGCATGACTGTCTTTTTCCAACAATACCTATACATTTCATTATTGTTCATAAACCAATGGATGTATTAGTGATTGTGTGGCGGTTTGTATTATCAGAGTTTTAATTTTATACTGGTCGGAGTCGATCTGTCTCGTGTCATTTTCAATACTCCACATGTCCTATGTGATGCACTGTAAGTTTCGTATTCATCCATCAGTTGGAACTTCATTTGAGGAAATGTCTGTAGGAAAATTCGTATTTGGTAAAGGAAATATTTAAAAACGGAAGAAGGAATGTGTCTTAGGAACATAAAATACATTTTCATTGGCATCTACCGGGGTAAGTAACATATAACTTTTTTGATAAATTCCAAACTCCCAATTTTAGCAAGTATCTAAAGACAAACGGGAATATTCCTTGAACCTATTGTATTCGAAAGATGTTCTCCCCAATGAAGAGTTTTTGGTATAATGTAAACACTGCGTGTATGTTTACTCCTATGCCACGATTAATTACTTAACGGGGTTAAAAATAAATCAAACATTTTTAAAGCTTGTTGATAAATGCCATTACAGACGAATCAAACGGAACAATTTACTGGAAAGAAATCCATCGGAAGTTGGATGTTTTCCATCAAGAGCATGTTACACCCGCAATTTCCATAGAGTTGTTTGATATTCATTCCCTTTGGAAATGAAAATAAGGAGCATGGATGTACAGGAAGGAATTCATTGTAAACACAATCTGGACACACTGCATTTGCCTCACTCACCCGTATCATTTGATATTACTATTTATATGTGATGTATCTATAGGTATTGAAGGCGAAATTTGGACAATGACATTTTAATAGGTAATCGAATTCTTTATTGATTTAAAAGTTTGTACATTGATATCTATAGTTCAAATGTATTTAACTAACGGGATGAATCTTGTTGGATCATATTTATGTTTAATCTGACCGTCTTATGGTGGTCCAGCAGTTATGTTTAATCTGACCGTCTTATGGTGGTCTAGTAGTTATGTTTAATCTGACCGTCTTGTCTAGCGGTAGAGTATTCGACCCCAAACCAGAAGACCCCAGGTTCGATTCTCGTTGCCGGAATATGCCTTAGACTTGGAAAAATGTAGTGATGGTTCCTTAACCAAGCGATCGTCCTAAAACCAGAGTCAAGAATTGTCACGATATAACTGTTAACGACTACATGGTAGTACTACGGTATCAAGTTGTAACAGCAATGCTGTAGTCACATCGTGTGATGTGGCCCGTGATATGATGTTGAGCAGTGTCACGATACAAGTGTTATCGACTACAGGACTGCACTGCAGTATCAAGTTGTAACAGCAATACTGTAGTTATATCGTGTGATGCGCCCGCGCTAAGATGTCGACCAGTGTCACGATAGTATTGTTATCGACTACATGGCTGTGCATCTGTATCAAGTTGTAATGGCAATGTTGTACGTGTAGGTATACCATGTGATGCGTCGCGCAATAAAATGTCGAGTAGTGTCACGATATAAGTGTTATCAACTACAGGGCTGTACTACAGTATCAAGTTGTAATGGTAATGCTGTAGTTATATCGCGTGATGCGTCCCGCGATTAGATGTCGAGCAGTGTCTCGATAGTACCGTTATCGAATTCACCAATGTACAAGTGTCAAGATGTAACAGCAATGTTGTACTTACATCATGTGAAGTATTACAATAAGATGTCAAGCAATGCCACAATAGTGCTGTTATCGACTACACGGCTGTACAACAGCAATGTTGTAGTTACATTGTCTAAATTGCCTCGTGTAATAAGATGTCGAGCAGTTTCAGCACAGTACTGTTTTTACCAAAGTATTACATTGGCAATATGTAACAGCATTACTGTAATAACAGCGATTGACTGCATCGAGCTACAACACTTCGATCGCAGACGCGATTGTGTGCTTAACGGTTAATTGATTAAAATGTCATTCTTATTTTGACATTTGTACTCTTCTGATTTCAAACAAAACACATTTTTTGTACATACAAATGGAATGCTAGATATTTAGAAGATATTGTTGACAACATAATGTACATCGTGACACTTTTCTTTTAAAGTTATTACTCATCCTCGAGAAAGGTATTTTAAAATGTTGATTAAAAGTCTTGAATAACGAAATCAAAGGTTTCCAATATACATATACTAATGTACCCACAAGTTCCGGCTTTTGAATATACGTCTTTTGAATGTTTTATAAAAGTGTATAACAAATATGGTGACTAGGTAACGTGCAAAACATGAAATTGGGAGGCATAGAACTTACATGAAGTCTGATGTCTTTTTATAATAACAAAGTATTATAAACATCAGTTTTATTGGTCTAAAGGTCCCGTGATGCGGTAATATTGGATTTAATAGACAACTATATAAAAGAATGAAAAAGTGAAATCCGAATAGATAAATAAATGATAATTTGGTTTGGTGATTTAATAAATTAATTAGCATCAACAATATTTCACGTAAATTAAAACCAATAATTATATTAATTATGAAGAACGATTATGTACGCGTGTGGCCGCAGTTTTTCAAATAAAGATGTAGATTATAAATTATCTGTAGCAAAGATATGGACTTATAGATGTAAAGTCTACATTACGTTACAAGATGAACTACTGTAACAGTTTAAACAAAACTACTGGAATCTATTTTAAGTGTAATGTATAGTAGCATTACAGAGCAAATTAAGATAAAAATTACTTTACTTGTAGCACATATAGATAGTCTGTCGATAAAGCGTAACGTAAACTAACAAATGTAACGTAAACAAGTGTAACGTAAAAAAGCTTAACGTAAACTGTACAAAACACGCGTAGATAACGTCACTTATTGCTATGTTCAATGATCTTTATCAACAGTGCAATATGTAACGTAAAATAGCGTTAAAAGAGCACCTGTTGATATACAAGGACACGTGCATAATAATATTACGTTACTTTTTCTTTTTCAAGCGGGCGGGAGGGGTTAGTTCCGCGGCCAAATGGTCTGCTGCAACCTTGATTGATTATATATATAACCGTTGCCAGTTTACCTTTGGACGGCCGATGGTCTTTTCTGGATATACAGATACACATGCAACCAGGTTTTCTACAGCACCGTGAAAAATGTCCGCCAACGTATGACTGAACATTTGTTGAGTGTGGTGTAAAATACAACTTAAACAAACAAATAAACAAACCAACCAAACAAACAAATCCCTTTCAAGGATTGTTGAACTCTGTTGAACAAATTTATTACATGTATTTATAAAGTGTATAATCATAGTTATAAAATGTGTTTTAAATTGATTGATAGAGATGTAAAGATAAATCCTGTACTGTTGTTTTATTCCAGTACGTAAAACAATTCAAATATATAAACAGTAAAATCTGCTTTTAACGAATTCCAAAGGACCTTTTAATTCCTTTTTAGGACAGTTTGTTATATTGTTATAGAGAACTGAGCTGAAAGGTTACAATGCAATTCGTTAAGAAGCAATTCACTCTAAATTCAGGCTCTTAAACGCAACATTCCGGGGTAGTCAAAAGAAAACAAATGTTTTTGTTACTTTATATTAACATCCAACCCTGTAAAACCATGGACTCTTCTGTAATGAAATGACATAGATCAGTCTAAATATGTCTTTAGTGGTTAATGAGTTAATTAATCAGACCGTAGACCTACTTACGCTTGACAATAGATGTCGGTTGGGTCGTCAGGGGATATATAAATTGGTTTGTTATAGACAAAAAATTGTTATATAAAATTTTCGTTATAAAATTGCTTTTCAACTAAAAATATATAGAGATGTGGTTGGAGATTATTTATTAAGTCGTTATGTGTACAAATTCGTGCAAACCGAGTTCGTTATATTCAAGTTTTACTGTATGTATATAAAACAGGGGCAAGGGATCCATGCTGTCACTAAATAGTGAAAAAACAATGAAAATAAATGTTATTTCTCCTTAAAACAACCTTCTGAAATACATCCTGATTTTCCTACTTAATCGCACACTGAATTAGATATTCAAATAAATAAAGGAAATTGAAAAAGAGAAAGAAGGAAGCCGTAGTCACTTTTTAGAACGATTTAAGAGTTATTTAAATATTGACACACGAGACATAGCACGGTCCTGTTTGATTTACAAGTCAACGTTGCAATCTTAAACTTATATTAAGTTTTCTTTTAAAAGTGAGAATGTTGCACAAGCCCTGTTTTTATTAAAGTCTGACTGTTAGTAAACATTTAAGGTTGGTCTAATACATTTAACTTCAATTAAATGTTTTCCTTTTTGAAATGTGATCATGCTGCCATTACACTGCTACACTTATTTAGTTGAAAAATCGATACTTACACCGTCAGTCTATTGAAATGTTCTTTACAATGCGTGTTCATTTGCTCTGTCACTTCTTTCATCAAGTCTCCCTGTGTAGTAATAACAAAACTTACTATGAAAAGCTAGTCAAATTTTAATCGGGTACAAATGAATCATCTTAAGTGTGACCGAGCCCGAACTTCTAGTGATACAAATAGTATACAATGTAGCCATACACTTTTAACGTCTGAATATAACTATACATGAATAGAAAATTATCAATGCAATCGCAATTCAATGTTAAATGTATTATGTACTATAAAACCAGCTGCCTCGCTTCCTTTTTGTGTTTATAACAAAGAAGGGATCGGATTTTAGTTTTTCTGTAAAAATAAAAGCTGGTGGTTTTCCAACCTTTTTCAACGTATATAAAAGAGTTTTTGTAAAGCGGTTTGAATTTGTTTCGTGACTGGCACAAGTTAACTATTATCCTCATATATAAAATGTTAAAATCGAACACTATTCAAATACGTTTAGATAAGCGTTTACATTTTATAAAGTGATTCAGATGAGCTTTCTACACCAGAGAGACAGACATATGTACGTGAAATAGTTACGGTGAGTGTCACTCGTTTATAGATAACTTACAATTTACATATGTTCACTTAAAATTTCACTCTAAGATATCATGTCTTGTGGCATATCTAAAATATCAATATAGATATAGGATTGTGGTTTATGACGAGTATAAAAATGACTTGTAATACAGTTTTGAATGTGTATGATTCCTTACATATAACATTTTGTACGCGACATTCCATCACATAAACCCAAAAAAATGATACACCACGGATTGTCTATTTCATAGGTTAGAGAAACGAAGACATAACATTTGATGGATAAATGAAGAGTATACGCATTTAAAGAAGCAATTTCTATTTTAGGTTAAGAATATATTTCGAAAACTAACGAGTATATTGCTATAGACGACTGGTGTGTCTTTACTTACGGACAAAAATGTTGTATGTTCGTAATGCAAATACATGTATATGAACATAGGGAAAGCGAGGACGAAACGAAATTATATGTATACATAACTATAATGTTTGGACCCGAATTCGGCGATAACATATCTGTAATATGAACGATTTCATTACAAGAGATTCACAGTCGTAAATGTTATACAGAAATTTAACTTCATATGTATCTCGACGGAAAAATGGGAAAACTCCGACTCGCCTTTAGTGCCGACAATGTACCGTGGAACGCCCACCTTGAACAACAGGACGCAAAAACACTAACTTTGAGTGATAACAAGCAACGCAACACTCAATTTGAGTGATAACGGGAAACGTAATACCCACCTTGAGTGACAGCGTACGCCGCAAACCAAACCTGGGGTAAGAACGAACAATGCAACAAATTGCGTCACAACGGTCAACACCACGGCCACCTTGAGTGCAACGAAAAACACAACACTTAATTTGAAGAAAGACAGACAACACAACGCCCAGCTTGCGTAATAACGGACAACACAACATCAATGGACATCATAACACCCACCTTGCTTAATAAAGGACAACATAATACCCACCTTGCGTTATAACGGACAACACACCACCCACCCTCTGTAGTAACGGACAACACAACACCCATCTTGCTTTATAACGGACAACACACCCACACCCTGTGTAATAACGGACAACAACAGAGCATTTTACAGTTAGTTTTTACAATGCTGTTTTTTATTTCTATAAAGATGGTGGGAAATACAGTAATAATGAAAAAATGATGAAAGAAAAAACAACAACAAAACAAACATTTGCATCATAGAGATATTATATTGCATAACATAACTACGTATGGGGTGAACACAAAATATTTTCAATGATGGCCGACTGGATCATGTGTTAACTGTTGCTATGCAGGAAATCATTTCGCAGATAATTCATATTCAATGTTGCCTTATGTAATGAAAATGATAAAGTTAATGACAGTCTTTTTATGATGTTCTCTTGCATTAAAAGTCAATATCAAATTATGAAGAATAAAGCATAATTATACCTATATTAAACTATATAACATAACTGGGAAAGTTATGTGATATCGTATAACATAGATACAAATAAACTCCAGTCCTTAAATATATGACAAATATGAAAATATCATACAGTCCCGAATAAACTGGACACCATCTGGTGACCGCGAGATTGTCAGACGGAAGACACGTGAAATTAAAATTTGACTATAAGCAAAATGAACAACGTAATATATTTACACCAATGTTGCATTGGCCTACTTCTGCTGTGTCCCACAATGTTGAAAGTGGTGTGACGGAATGCACACATAAATTTTAAACACAATTTTTTACAATTCACGACTGATGCTAAATATACAATAGCATATTTCTCATAGCATAAGTTAACTTGTTTATATCTAAATAATGCTGTCAAAAATTCATTACCTTGATATACTTATCATACCACACTTTTATCTGAAGCATAAATAGACTCCAGCATTGTTTCGTGTTTGTAAGGGGATACAACTAAGTGACGTGATAAATGCCGGTATTCTACATGCCAAAAAGCAAACATTATTTGTGAATGTAATGTATATAAGATAAGCCATTATTTGCCATATACACGTTATTAAGTTATTATTTGTATACAAATCATTACCAAGGTAAGACATTTTTGTGAAGTATTCAGTACTTTGTGTAGATATCCTTACTGAATGGACGTGCATTCAGATGTTTTATTCGTGAAATAATCCGAAATTTCAGATTTGTGAGTTGTATCAGACATCTTTGTGAATGTACGGAAAATATTCTCTCTCTCTCTCTCTCTCTCTCTCTCTCTCTCTCTCTCTCTCTCTCTCTCTCTCTCTCTCTCTCTCTCTCTCTCTCTCTCTCTCTCTCTCTCTCATAAGATATTTGTGACGTATATTTCGTCAGTAACATAATATACGTTACTGTACTGTTTGTCGTTCCGGAAATACAAAACTGCGTCTTAATTAGTAATTGTGTACATGTGTATATTAACGTTGCAATTGGTCATTCGTGACTTCAATGGGTGTTTCCACAGTAATTAATTTTATAGTATCTTCAAATCAATCCATAATGTTGTCAGATTCAGGTTCATTTTGAGAGACCTATATAGCGGTTCAAACTTAGATTGCATGTGGCTGGATCGTTATTACACCGTCATGCATTTCAAATTCTTTACTGCCATATTACTAGAAATCCCCTGTCGCAATATCAAGATATTCCATTACTGGTACAGTAATTGTCATATAATGACTATCATCGACTTTTGTAACCATTAACTTAATATTAATCAGTGACACCGAGAAACGTGTTACTTATTTCAGCTTCGCCATCTCAAATGATACGTTTTCGGGATTTATAGCTCCAACAAAAAGTGGATGAAATTATAACTAAAACATCCATGATAAATCGGACATATATAATTGAATATGATAGATTTTTCCAGTACTTCTTGCTATGTCATCTGATTTGACTAATATTATGTCAGTATTGAGTTATCACACGGGAAAAGACGGAAAACTACATATTCATTTGAGGGTATCGCAAAGATACATACGTTTCCCGTCTTTGTATGTGATAATTCGATGCATACAAATTCTGAATATATCATTTCATTCCGTTGCAACGAGTCGTTGTAAATTTTAAATGAAGTTTATGGAAATGCAAACAAAAACATAATTTAGGGACAATGTTTAAGGCATCAATATTTGCTGACATCAATGATTTCGATAGACACTTTTATTGTGGATGCAGAAATTCGACAGATGTAGATTTCATGTCTAGACAAATCAAATTAGTTTTTAGATATAAACAGTTAAATGATATTAAGTTTATTTAAGGTGGTCAGTGTGTTTAATACTAATATAGACACAACAAACTGGATGGAACATATATCTAGGTAGGTAGGTCAGTGATAGATTAATAGAATCTTACATGGGTGTATTGAGTGGAAAAGGAATCTGGTTGTCCAACCCGAGGTTGTCCAGAGGATTGGACCTTCAGATTCTTAGCACGAGGTTGGTGATTTCCGTCATAAATTGTACTGTGTCGTCATAACAAACTTCAGATAGTGCGTCTGTAACGTCATAGCTCGTGTGAGCTGTCTTTCGATAGGGAGTTATCTTTTCAGGGGTAATAATATAAAAATTTCAGATACCAAAGTATAAATCAATAGAATGTCCATGACATAGATACAAATCCGGTAAAAATGGACAAACACTGACCTCTGGAAACCAAGAGGTGGGATCAGGTGCCATGGAGGAGTAAGCATCCCCTGTCGACCGGTCACACCCGCCGTGAGTCCACAGTCAAATCCAATGAAACAAGTGAGGAGTGTATCCTCGTCACAATTGGTACAGACGTCTCAACAACCGCCAACGAAAAGGCAACTCAACAATTCACTTAGTGAAACAGAGTAGTCGCAAACAAGACTATTATACCGACCGTAAAATTTGCGGAACGTTGACATTAAACGCGGTTTTCGATATCCCTGTTTCAATAATTTGTCAGTGAGTAGTTTACCTCTGTATATGAAATCTTCATATGTTGTGCACGCCCTGGCATATCGGATCATTTGTGAAATATAAACTCCATTGAATTTCACGGGCCAGTGTAGGAGAAAACTTAATTTCAATGTTAATGTGATAATTACAGTATACCCTATGAATGCAGAATATCTCCGTGGATATGTACTGGAGTCAAACTCGCCGTTTTTCTCCTTTGTCAAAGCAGGCGTCGACTGGCCTTCTAAAACAAACATCGATGCGCTGTCAATAACAGCAATGCATATTAGGAATTGTGACTCTCTCTCTCTCTCTCTCTCTCTCTCTCTCTCTCTCTCTCTCTCTCTCTCTCTCTCTATATATATATATATATATATATATATATATATATATATATATATATATCGCAACTGACATCATATTTTGAGCCTGGATAAAGCATTTTGTCGTCGATCTACAAACAAATACAACATTTTACGGTAGAAATGTCGGGGCATGTCAACCCATGTATAATAACACGCGATTAATAACTGTACAATACTAGATCGTGAGCATTCAGTGTTGTACATGATATGGTTCATTGAAGTATAGAAATTTTAAACAGCATTTTATACGGTAACACTTATTGTAATTACATTGTAATATTGGCTATATATTTATCAATACTACTTCATTGTATTCCGTTCGCTCTATAGAAAGCTCACTTCACAGTCGATAGTTTTCAATGAATAAAAATTCAACAGCGAGATTTCCGTACTGGTCGTAATCAAGTTGTAAAGCCTAAGTATTTACCCCGCAAGGGAATCAAATGAATAAAATATCTCGACATTGTTGTGTTCAATGCAAGGTAGCTATCCTAAGCCCTCTTCTTTTGATGTTTATAGATATATAAAGCATATCTGGAAACATCGCTCATTGTAAAAATTGAATAAGAGTTCTTTTCTGTTTGACTTTGTATAGTACAGTCCTTTCAATTTAACATAATACACCTAATATTATCCATGGAAGTTTAGCCATATGTGATACTCAATACAATACTACTGGCCCGCGGATTCATTCTTCTAAGCTTTTATAGTCAACACAATAACTAAAATAGGCCTTTTTGTTGCTTTGTTAAAAGTTTCAAAAGATTCTCTCTATAAAATATAAGGGGTACCATCCGTACAAAAGTTTGCAAAATAACCCCAGGATTATCGAGGAATTTATAAATCAATCTAGTAAATTAAATACGCAAATGTACAGCCAATTTTGACAGTAAATGTATGGGTAAAGAGTTGGACATTTTACACCATCGTATTAACGGTTAATACGAAGGGAAGATGGCTTAGTTTACAAGGTAATTTTTTTTCTTTATTTCTTTTATATAAATATATTTGTGGACATCCGTTACATTTACTATATCATCTCAATTTTTAGCATTTTCCGTTAAAATATTTTAACACCTTATTACTCTCCTCTAGATTTCGCATATAGCACAAAATCTGAAAATTGATCCACTAAATTTTAGCGTATATAATATTGAACAAATGCTAATTCTTCTCTTTAGATAATTATTGGATTAAAAGATATACATTTTTGTGTCATAAATTTCTAATGAATCTCATTTTCTAGGATTATAAATGACATATCTGAAACAGTAGATACTGATATAGTGTGTAAACTGAGCGTACAAGTGCTGTCTTTAACTCTTAATGGGCGTTATGCCGTCACATTATCGTGTTACTCGCGTGAAAACAATGGTGTTTTCACGGTTAATTTGGTAAAATAAACAAATGGATTACGATCTTGCTGCCAAAATCTTATATATCACTCACGCAAACGTTTAACACGAATGACCGGTATTGCATTATTTAAAACTGATACAGACGACAAGACAAGTAAGAATTTTCGAGGTCATGTGATTCAAACAATGTAAACTTGGAAAACTTGTATATAGCGGATGTGACTGGTCAACACGGAATGCTTACACCTCCGTGGCACCTGATCCCACCTCTAGATGTCCGTGTTTGTCTAATATTCACCAGATTTGTATATGTATTCTGGGCACCCGGAAGATTTATACGTTGGTATTTGTGGTTTTTATATGTATACATTTTATATCGATGTTAAAGATGCAATTATCGAGCGCCCGTACTGTTTTAGATGTGTTCGAATGAAGACTGGGTCCAGCCTTAGCTGTTAAAATTATCTCTCGCGAGCGTTTACGATCCTCACAATGCCTTTAAGGGTATATGTAAGGATATCAATCCAATCTGGTCACTTGCAAATAGTTGACCACGGGTGCCCATCCAATGTACAAATGTAAACACCATAGTATGTCTTTGGTTACATGTCATTAAATGCCCACGGATACAAAAGTGTACATATATATATTTCATATTATTTCTTCTTTGATTCGCGTTCGTGTTATTGTTATAAATTCATAGAGACGATGCCACCGTTCAAGGCTTACATCAAATTTACATCCTGCCATACATAATTACATACGAAGGTATTGGATACTGACAATTTGTCATGTATTATTACATTAATACATATTGAACAATGACAGGTATATCTCATAACCTACTAATATGATAAACATTGACTAATAGCTGTGCGGCATTACATATAAACTTGGTAATATGCAAATATTGACTGCCAGTTGGACATATGACATGGCATATACATGCTAAAGCACAGAAAAGTGATAATTGTCATATGACGCCATAAACAGTCGTTGTGAAATAGGCAAATGATTATATGACATTACACACAGGTGCCCTAAATATGTCAATTGACCTCATCTTCCTATAGCTTTCCATAATAAATGAGCTATGGGATAAATGACATTAATTGACATATTTATGTCACTGAAAGTGACAATTGGTTATTATAATATTACATGCTATCTCTGTGAAATGTGACCAATGGTCATATGACATATATTACTACGATCAAGAGCAGAGCGCGCTGGCGACTGAGCCAGGCCGGCTCTGATAAACTGAAAATAGACGATTGGTGATGTGACATTATATACAAATGTATGTTAGACAGTACCAGTTCGCCCTACATCTTTATCCATATGTTCGTTACGGTTGATAGCTATTTTATACACGTACTAAGTGTTTTCTTTTGCCATATAAATACGTATTGTTTGTTGACGGCTAGATGAATTGGAATTCTTCCTCAAAACATAAGCAACAATTACGTAAATGATTTTATCACTACGTGGCATTTTACGCATCATGTATATTAAACTATATTTGTCGTAAGTGATCATTGTGTTTAATTATGTGTACCTGCATAACATACAGTGTTACGATTTTTAAGAATACAGATTTGACTGTATACTTCAAACAATCGGGATCGGGATGACAAAACAATCATTGAATCACAATTGGTTTCATGACATGTATTATTAATAAAATTTTTATTGATCACATATTTTGACTGAATGTTTGTATCCAAGGGAATGAATTCTAATTGACAGAAACGATCGTCTTGAGCATTTATAACTTCGGCATTATGCTTATAATAATTAGATAGATATACTTTAAAATTCTCTAATATTGAAATAGTTGACACAGACAATTTTGACGCAAAATTTACTATTTAGATTTTATGTCCAAGATCACTTTCTGATTCTTGAATTTGATATCTTGTCTTTTTTTCCCCTCGCTCACATAGAGATAAAGGAAATTAGATTTATTGAAACTGCTGAAATAGTTCAACCATTATAAAGTTACAACTTGGCCTGGTCTGGTTTCGAAATCTCCTGGTTTCAAATATTTTCCTCCTAGTTTCGAATACTTTCCTCCTAGTTTCGAACACTTTCCTCTAGTTTCGATCGCTTTTCTCCTGGTCTCGAACACTTTCCTCCTAGTTTAGATCGCTTTCTCCTGGTTTCGAACATTTTCCATTTTTCCATTTTTTATATGTCAGTGGTTCATGGGTGGTCCATATGTCACAAAACCGTTAAAATTGTTTAAGCCTTTAGCATTAATGTTGTTTAGAAATTTACAATAGCATTAGTAAGTGTAATGGTTTAATGGTGACACTGGAGTTAAACAACAGGTTCCCTTTCGTGTTGCTACTATCCATGGCACTGTTTTTGTGCATCAAAAAGATTTTGATAAATGGACATACAAGTCTACCAAGGTAAAGTGTCTCATCCAGGTTCTGTCAAAAAACCAAGATATAACGACCTATTTTCCAAAAATAGGAATGCACACGTAAACGTTGAATCCGTGTGTTACTTTGTCTCTAATATTTTTGATGTCGAAAACAAGTGTATCAACCCTGTAATGATTCAGTTTAGACTCGCTGTGTTTGTAAACATGTGTCTTTTTAACGTGGTAAACCTATAAATTTCTCCGTCTGTGACCAGTGTTGCGTTGTATGAGGGACCGACATCATTGCCTTACACCATTTATAACTTGTGAACACCATTGTCCACCAAAATAACTCCGGGATTTGACAATTCTTAAGAATCATTATAGTTTTGATGTAAGACGTTACTTTAATTAGAGTTGCTTTTGATAACAATACAGGAGGACCTCCGTTACGGAGTGGTTTGAGCACCACGCTTTGAACCATGAAAGCTCTCACTTTTGGTCAGTGCAGGTTCGAGCACCGTTGGAACCTAAGCTGATTTCTGTGAGAAAGTTTGCCAGGTTGCTTGCGGAAGGCCTGCAAATCAAAAGATATACATACAAAATGTATCAAAATTTTATTGCGACAGCAATTATCTATCGTTATTATATGTTTTTATATATATATATATATATATATATATATATATATATATATATATATATATATATATATATATATATATATTATGCTTCATCTTTTTCTAATTCAGATGATGGCGCCCGGCCCAGATTACAACCACCACATCAACATATTCCATCTTAAATTCACCACTGCTTCAAGATGACTTTTCTTCACTTCTACCTGTAACAGAAAAGCCTAGTTCTTCTGATATTAAAATTAACATTTAAATTATATTACCTTTTGAAATCCAAACTTAATACCTTATTTTTCTTTTTTAGATTTCTCTTAAATCCGGTTTGAATTTAAGAGTAAGCATCGCTACAGCTTTCAAAAGAGAGGAATAATGTGGCGTTTATGGTCCCAGTAGGAAAATATGTGCTATTGTCAAGCAAACAGGTCGTCCTGTAACTTATATATACGATTGCCTCTGAAGAAAGAACCAGCATACATACAATAACAAAAGAGAGAAATGTTTTCTATAGCCATTGCGAAACTCGGGATACAGTATAACTTGTTTTATTTCTCTTCCATTGAATTCCGCGGAAAAGTGATACTCAAATGTTTGAATGAACGTATTGTAACAAGCCCGTGTTTTGTCCGAACAAAATATAAGGAGGATCGAATGTTCAAATTGCTGTTGCGAAAAATGCAATAATCTTAATTATGCATGCCGTAACTTTTGGATCTATTATCCGCATAAGGATGGCTTTTGTGTGGAATTTTATTGTGCTTCGCTTCGGGATTATCATTTTATGAAATTTATTCATATATAGTGAAAGGAGTTCATTTCATTTGTGGATGTATATACAGACGGATATAATTACCTATACCAGGATACAGACTGCCTTGGGTATGTTGCGTATTTTGTTTTCATTTTAGATTATTTACACTTTTATTAGATTTCTTTCAGTAGCTATTGTATCAGCATTTGTTTATACTATGTTAAGCATAACACATTTGTTCGGTAGTCCTGTTAATTTTAAACTTGACACTATAATATTGAATAGATAACTTTTACGTTAACAATTGCGAATTATCTATACACGGTTTGATTGCAGTTTTCTGCCTCCTTTAACGAAAATCTCTCGTTGTTTTAGATATTTAGAGATTGTTACGTTTCGTGGCAAGTATTCCTCTGAAAATCTGACATATTATGATGTAAATTTAGTGTTCTAATACTACATTGTCACACACACACACATGTATATGAAATCACAATTTGTTTCCTAGAATTGAACATTCCCAGCGTAATGAGATATACGGTACATAAATTTGACACTTCTTCATCAGTGTGAAGAATCGAAATCTGTACTGCGATACTAACATCACGTCTCTTGTGAGATTCAAATATCGCGCAAAATATTTGCTTTAGATATAGAGATATATTATACACATATCTGTTCTAATCATATAATTGAGATACATAGCAATCTGCAAATACACAACTTTTAATACACCGCATTGTGATTCTGTAATCATAGAGCAGTGTGAAATACAGAAACGGAACCTGCCGCATTTATAGCGGTTCAGATACTAAAATCTGTCCATCCTAAGATGTTTGTTATGTTGACATCTGTCACTTTCACGGCTCAGATAGAAATGAACACATATCGTACATACATAAGACGTGTGGTATATAAATCTGCCTTATCTATAATCTTGTGAGATACAGATATCATTCATTTCCGCATCAGATACAGAAACCATGTAATAGGTTACACGGTTTGACATATAAACTAAGGTCTGTCAGATACAAAAAACTGTAACAGCTACAGATGTATGTTATACATATATCCACTACTTCTACAGTCATAGGATACAGAGGTATGTACTCAGAAAGCTTATTACGATCAGACATCTAACCCACCCATAACTGTTTTAGATACATAAATCTATCACATTAACACCTGATTGATACACAGAAATATATATATATATATATATATATATATATATATATATATATATATAATATATATATATATATATATATATATATATATATATGTGGTTCAGGTAGCTGACAGAGTCATTGTGGTCTCATTAGCCAGGTCTCTTAAGTGAGGATCTGTATTTATTGAATATTTTATTAAGAATTTTTCAAGTGACTGAATATCTAAGGTGCTAAAGGTGACAAGGCAGATTTTTGTAATATCCACATTATCTGAATGAGGGAGAGAATTTGTAATATTATACACATCATCGTCATCGTCATCATCATCATCATCATCATCATCTATATGAGATACAGTAATCTGCCATTCCCACAACATCATCAATGTAAGATACAGGAATCTGTAATATCTACAATATCATCTGTATCCGATACAGAAATCTGTAACACCTACAACATCATCTGTATCCGATACAGATATCTGTAACACCTACAACATCATCTGTATCCGATACAGATATCTGTAACACCTACAACATCATCTGTATCCGATACAGAAATCTGTAACACCTACAACATCATCTGTATCCGATACAGATATCTGTTACACCTACAACATCATCTGTATCCGATACAGATATCTGTAACACCTACAACATCATCTGTATCCGATACAGATATCTGTAACACCTACAACATCATCTGTATCCGATACAGATATCTGCAACACCTACAACATCATCTGTATCCGATACAGAAATCTGTAATATCTACTATATTATCTGTATCCGATACAGAAATCTGTAACACGTATAAAAGCATCTATATCAGATACATATATCTGTAATACCTACAATATCATCTGTAGCAGTTACAGGAATCTGTAATACCTTCAGTCGTCTGTATCAGATACAGGAATCTGTAATATCTACATCATCTGTATCAGATACAGATATCTGTAATACCTACAATGTCATCTGTATCAGATACAGGAATCTGTTATATCTACAATATCATCTGTATCAGATACAGGAATCTGTAATATCTACTATATCATCTGTATCAGATACAGGATTTTGTAATATCTACATCATCTGTATCAGATACAGGAATCTGTAATACCTTCAGTCGTCTGTATCAGATACAGGAATCTGTAATACCTACAATGTCATCTGTATCAGATACAGGAATCTGTAATATCTACAATATCATCTGTATCAGATACAGGAATCTGTAATATCTACTATATCATCTGTATCAGATACAGGAATCTGTAATACCTACAATGTAATCTGTATCTGTATTACAGGAATCTGTAATACTTACAATGTCGTCTGTATCAGATACAGGAATTTGTAATACCTTCAGTCGCCTGTATCAGATACAGGAATCTGTAATATCTACAATATCATCTGTATCAGATACAGGAATCTGTAATACCTACAATGTCATCTGTATCAGATACAGGAATCTGTAATACTTACAATGTCGTCTGTATCAGATACAGGAATCTGTAATACCTAATACCTACAATATCATCTGTATCAGATACAGGAATCTGTAATACTTACAATGTCGTCTGTATCAGATACAGGAATCTGTAATACCTACAATGTCGTCTGTATCAGATACAGGAATCTGTAATACCTACAATATCATCTGTATCAGATACAGGAATCTGTAATACCTTCAGTCGCCTGTATCAGAAACAGGAATCTGTATCAGAAACAGGAATCTGTAATACCTACAATGTCGTCTGTACGAGATACAGAAATATATAATACCTGCAACATTATCTGTATGAGATACAAAAATATGTAATATCTACGTCATTTGTACTAAATACAGAATTCTCAGTGATACATACTTTACTTAGAGCTATTTATGGTAAGCAAAAAGATCAAAACCCCCTTAGGGTGGTAGACGAGCTGATTGACATTCAACAAGAAATTGACTGTGATTTAAATTTACTTTTGTTTCGTTCACCGTAAGTTAACATCTGATGTTTGTAAATATATCATTATAATCAATTCATTTCGCTAGATATAACATAACAACTATGACTTTCAACAAATCATCACAGCTTCCGCGTAACATCCTGATCATGTAAAGACCATTATCTAAAAAATGTCAACAGCCTTTGTATTATATTGTGCAAAAGAAAGAAGGTTTCCCGTAACAAACGTTATCATTCCTGTAGATTGTCTCCGGGCAACAGAGGATGATTACTTCCCCTTGACACCTCTGGATTTCCGTGTTTGTCCAATATTCATCAGATTTGTATATGTATCCTGGACATCCTGAAGATTTATACTTTGGTATATGAAACTTTTTAGCCGGCCTGGCTCAGTCGGTAGCGCGCTCGACTCTTGATCGTGAGGTCGTGAGTTCGAGTTTAGCCAGCGGCAGGTGTGATTCCTGTCCTTCGAATGAGACAGTAAAAACCGAAGTCCCGTGTCACAGTAGGTGTCGGCACTTTAAAGAGCCCTCACTGTTCAATGGCCGTAAGTGTCGAGCATAGGCCAAGCTTTGAAGTCCTTCACCGGCATTGGTGACGTCTCCATATGAGTGAAAGATTCTTGTGTGGGACGTTAAACAACAACTGAGAATTTTATATGATATTAAATATCAGATACCATATGGATCAATATTTGTAAATTGAGCATGCAGGGTTGAATTTGAAATGTCCAACATAACTGTCCTTACATTACTATTCGTTCTCTCTCCGTCAACATCTTTTTCTACGTATGTGTTACATCACCATTTATTTGAACGTGAAATAGAACTTGGAACAGTGCTTAGGAATTTCAAATAACAAGTTTTGACTCTCTTCTAGGAAAGACATATACGTGAATTATGCACGAGTTTGGGATTTGTAGATATTCCATTCACTGTTCCCATGGCAAATCGAGATGTTATCAGCTAATCTGATTGGTTGGCCTAAATTAACAAGTTTTTTGTGATGCTTAATCTCGTCTCGATCAGTACTTGCCTATTTCCTTATTTACACCTGTATATATAGTGGGCCTGGCTCGGTCGGTAGCGCGCTCGACTCTGGATCTTGAGGTCGTGAGTTCGAGTCCCGCCGGCGACAGGTTGGTTTCCTGTCTTTCGGATGAGACAGTAAAAACTGGAGGTCCCGTGTCACAGTACGTGTCGGCACGTTAAAGAACTCTCACTGCTCAATGGCCGTAAGTGCCGAGCATAGGCCAAAATTTGAAGCCCTTCACCGGCATTTGGTGACGTCTCCATATGAGTGAAATATTCTTGAGTGGGACGTTAAACAACAATAAACAAACAAACAAACAAGTATATATAGTGAACAGAAATCGACAACTTAACTAGATCAAACAACGTAATGACATCGCCGACATCCATATCGTCAACTTGACATACCATAGAATCCCTGTATTGTCCGTAAATGATTTGTATGTCTCCTAAAGAATAATGTAAAATTAACGTGGATATTTCCGCGTGTTGTTAAGTACGCGATTTTCTTATACAAACTATACGCGTGGGTATTTTTTTCGCGATGTCAACAAATTACTGTGAGCAGCCTTATTTCAAATGATAATTCTTAGCACAACTGTGGGTTGGTACACGGGGTGTAATTTACACTAAAAACTCACCATCGCGTAATTAGAGACAAGAACTAGTTCGAACCTAAGGATGGGTAAAATTTCAAACTGAAATTAACAGTGAATTCCTTAGTCAAAAGCTTCCTTTTAACACATAGACCTATACAATGATTTTACAAAATTTGAGTCATAAATACAATAAATCGCGTTGACCTAGGATCAGAGCATCAGTCAACATTTTACGCCCTTCACTTTGTCTAGAGATTCACTTTCGTTCAACCAACCAAACACGCTCACTCACTTTGCCAGTATGGGTATACATTTAAACTCTTTTTACTAAACGTGTGTATCATATACATTGTACTATAATATGAGTACATTTGAAACGCTATAATGAGCATAATCAATGGCGGTGTTGCTATCAAACACACGACAGTATATTCCTGTATAAGAAGTTTTTTTTATTTACTCAGAAGACAGACGAAAGCTTGCACTTTTTGAGCGGATAAGTGGAAAATAAAAGTATGCGAATTATAAAATCTACAGTGTGTATTGTCGGACGGCTTGGCAGTACACCAACAATATCAAAGCATCATACACGTGTTATAATGTATACACCACAAAGCACAAATCCTTTGGACAAAAAGCGTTGTAAAGACGTATTGACTCTAGCAATGTGATTCTATTATAGAGCCGAGTTTTCCCTTTGAATACCACAAGCATACACCTAGCGATTTAGATATCAGGTTTCGGGTGACAGACAAGAGCTCCTTTTATATCAATATATTTTAATTCAAACAATTTGAGTTCCGTCGCATTCAAGACAAGAAAAGGCCTTAAACTATTATAAAGAAACCAAAGACGTTAAAACTTGACATAACAATGGTCTGTTTTTTCATGTTTTTGTATCTTGACACAGTCAGCAAATGATACCACCAATAAAAACATTATGGCGATTAAATATATCCAGCCAAAAAGACCATCCTGTATTATCTGCCATACAAATTATGTCGATATGAATAAACCTCCTCTACAAGGCGTTGGACAACTTGGGAGTCCATAAAAGGAATTATAAGTGACGTTAGAATGTACAAAAAGCACATTAATGAAAGTATTTCCGTTTGTATTATATCTTTTTGGCAGGTCCATACAGCTATGAAAAGATGCTTTGGTGGCTTAGATGAAGTTTATCTATGTAGCTGGTAGTAACTTTTATGCAGTCACAATGAACATTCAATGTCTTGTCGGTTTTATAAAGCCGTTATGTATAAGGTGTTTCTAGATACGGTTTTCAGTGAATAAGTTCTTTTGTTCATATCTGCACGGACATTGAATATGTTTCAATCGAATTTGGCATATCATTCAATTTAACTTACAACATTTGCTTGGCGGGTGATGTTAAATCAAGCCAAGTGTTTATTATTATACTAAATGTATGTGAAGTGCTAAACGCAGGGATTACGAAGAGAAGAAAGTGAACATGTGCATGTCAAAAAGCAGCTTGAATACGTATGGAAATTACTGCGTAAAATAACTGTAACTATTCCTGGGTGTCCACGACCTACAGAACGCCATCGTCATGTTTCCACTAAATGAGGATAAGGGAAAAAAGTGACCTATACCTAGGTATCTTCGACCTGCTGAACACGATCGTCGTGTTTCCACTTAATGGGGATAAGGGACAAAAGTGACCTATACCTATCCAAGACCTACTGAACACGATCGCTGCGTTTCCACTTAATGAGGATAAGGGACAAAAGTGACCTATACCTAGGTATCTTCGACCTACTGAACACGATCGTCGTGTTTCCACTTAATGGGGATAAGGGACAAAAGTGACCTATACCTATCCAAGACCTACTAAACACATCGTTGCGTTTCCACTTAATGAGGATAAGGGACAAAAGTGACCTATACCTAGGTATCACGACCTGCTGAACGCCATTGTCGTGTTTCCACTTAATGAGGATAAGGGACGAAAGTGACATCTAGGTAGGTTCGAAACATTTTTTATCAAACTAAAGGGGGTCTAGGTAAGAATCTGATGACTACAAAAATGGGTTTACCTGGCAGCAAAGAGAACTGTATTCTCACGTGTAAAACATGGGGATGACACTTGGGTAACGTCTTTAAACCGCGCCTACTAGCAAGAAAGGACCAATTCCTCGCATTTGCGATGGAAACAATATGATTCTTCAACTTCTTTGTATCTTCTTACATAATTATGATTTACATTATATATGAACTCGTGAAGTGTCGTCTGCTTTATGTACGTTCGGATTGAACTATAATACAGAACCTTTGACATACATACACACACAACATAATACGAGGATAACGACTGAGAGTGTCTAAGAGGACCGTAATACATACACACATAATATAATATGAGGATAACGGCTGAGAGTTTCTAAGAGGACCGTAATACATACACACATAACATAATATGAGGATAACGGCTGAGAGTTTCTAAGAGGACCGTAATACATATACACACAGGAAGATAACGATTGAGAGTGTTTAAGAGGACCGTACTACATATACACACAGGAAGATAACGATTGAGAGTGTCTAAGAGGACCGTACTACATATACACACAGGAAGATAACGACTGAGAATGTCTAAGAGGACCGTAAAACATATACACACAGGAAGATAACGACTGAGAGTGTCTAAGAGGACCGTAATACATACACACATAACATAGTATGAGGATAACGGCTGAGAGTTTCTAAGAGGACCGTAATACATATACACACAGGAAGATAACGACTGAGAGTGTCTAAGAGGACCGTAATACATACACACATAACATAGTATGGGGATAACGGCTGAGAGTTTCTAAGAGGACCGTAATACATATACACACAGGAAGATAACGACTGAGAGTGTCTAAGAGGACCGTAATACATATACACACAAAAAGATAACGACTGAGAGTGTCTAAGAGGACCGTAATACATACACACATAACATAATATGAGAATAACGATTGAGAGTGTCTAAGAGGACTGTAATACATAAACACACAGGAAAATAACAACTGAGAGTGTCTTAGAGGACCGTAATACATACACTCACACACAACATACTACGAGGATAACGACTGAGGGTGTCTAAGAGGACCGTAATACATACACACACACACAATATACCACGAGGATAACGACTGAGGGTGTCTAAGAGGATCGTAATCTATCATTTCTACCATACAGTGAGGCGTGTAAATTTAATCTACATATTGGGTTTGGAGATTCATATGGATAGTTTACTGGACACTTTATAACAAACTTGAAATTAAAACTATAACTGTACGCTGGACTCTTTTTCATCCAGAATGATGAAAATACCGTTGTACTGAACGCATTTTAGCCGAGGACAACAAAGAATTTACTATATTCATGACTCATGGCTAGAACACATTATGTATGGTAAGTACTCGGTGATGGTGTGAATCGCAATTAACATGATGTGTGTGTGAAAAGCTAAATACTGTACATTGATTGAAATTAACATGATGTCACGTGATATATATATATATATATATATATATATATATATATATATATATATATATATATATAATATATATATATATATATATATATATATATATATATATATATATATATATATAACATAACGGTTATGATGAACACAATGTATCTGAGATTAGTAACGCGGTAGTTGTAGGAATTGTGCTGTATTAGCACAGTATTAGTAATATGGTACGTGAAATGATCATGCGGAACACTGTGTAGTTGGGGGAAATAGACTAACCGGTCCTCCTAGTATGAACTGAAAGATGACCATGTCGGTCATGAGATTACTGATTGATATTATAATTTCATTCATGGAAAGTCTTGTCTCGGGGGTTAGAAACATACGTAGATGTATTTTCTTTTTGCTGTGTGATTGAATATGTATATTTGTGTAAGAAATAGAATCGAGATGGATCTTAAAGAAAACTCCACAATTATCTTTGTGTAAGATAAACAAAACTCACCTTTCAATGAAAAGTGTTGAACGTAACTTTCGAAAGAAATGTCTTCGGCTTCAAATTAAGGAATAGGACATTGATCACTTATGTAGAGATGGTACGAACATCCTTTGAACTTTGAACTGAGGGAATAACTTGCTTGACCACTCTGTTAAACATGACAGACGTCATAGTGCAGACAATAAAGTGTAAGATATAGAAATATATCACCAGAAAAAAAGTGGACCAATGTAAACCACTGGAAAAACAAGAATTGGGATCAGGTGTCACAGAGAAACGGACAACTGCTGTTGACTGGTCACATCTGTCAATGAGTCCATGGACACGACCAAGACATGTTGTAAACCAGTATATGCAATAGATATCATTACCATTGTAGAACAAGAACTTCAACATTCTAAGCAGTAAAACGAATTTATTTTAATCAAAGTGTGGAGTTTACCCACCTTCATTGAAATAATCATTGCAGATTCAAAACATTATTGCTTGATTCGATCCAAGATGATATACATGACTATTCTACCATCATAGTAACAAGCAGGTATTTAGTAATACATTGTCATTAAGGTGTTTGGGACACGTGATACTCATAGACACACATTGAAGACATTCACTGATAAGTTGTTGTGTAGGTCCTACAAACAGTAACCTTGACAACATGGAGAATGATAACCAAAGACACCCATTTTCTGTGTCCTACAAACAGTAAACATGACAACATGGTGAATGATAACCAAAGACAGCCATTGTCTGTGTCCTACAAACAGTAAACATGACAACATGGAGAATGATAACCAAAGACAGCCATTGTTTGTGTCCTCATAACAGTAAACATGACAACATGGTGAATGATAACCAAATACAGCCGTTGTCTGTGTCCTCATAACAGTAAACATGACAACATGGAGAATGATAACCAAAGACAGCCATTGTTTGTGTCCTCATAACAGTAAACATGACAACATGGAGAATGATAACCAAAGACAGCCATTGTTTGTGTCCTCATAACAGTAAACATGACAATATGGAGAATGATAACCAAAGACAGCCATTGTCTGTGTCCTACAACAGTAAACATGGCAACATGGAGAATGATAACCAAAGACAGCCATTGTTTGTGTCCTCATAACAGTAAACATGACAACATGGAGAATGATAACCAAAGACAGCCATTGTTTGTGTCCTACAACAGTAAACATGACAACATGGAGAATGATAACCAAAGACAGCCATTGTTTGTGTCCTCATAACAGTAAACATGACAACATGGAGAATGATAACCAAAGACAGCCATTGTTTGTGTCCTCATAACAGTAAACATGACAACATGGTGAATGATAACCAAAGACAGCCATTGTTTGTGTCCTCATAGCAGTAAACATGACAACATGGAGAATGATAACCAAATACAGCCGTTGTCTGTGTACTACAACAGTAAACATGACAACATGGTAAATGATAGCCAAATAGTTCTACAAACAGTAAACCTGACAACATGATGAATGATAACCCAATACAGCCATTGTCTGTGTCCTACAAACAGTAAACATGACAACATGATAAATGATAGCCAAATACAGCCGTTGTCTGTATTCTACAAACAGTAAACCTGACAACATGGTGAATGATAACCAAATACAGTTGTTGTCTGTGTCCTACAAACAGTAAACATAACAACATGGTGAATGATAACCAAATACAGCCGTTATCTGTGTCCTCAAAACAGTAAACATGGCAGTCGTTGGAACTATAACTAGACACAACCGTAAACAGTAAATGTGGCTAATATTGGGATTAAAACTAGACACAACCGTCGTTTGGGACTTACAAACAGTAAATGTGGCTAATATTGGGATTAAACCTAGACACAACCGTCGTTTGGGACTTACAAACAGTAAATGTGGCTAATATTGGGATTAAAACTAGACACAACCGTCGTTTGGGACTTACAAACAGTAAATGTGGCTAATATCGGGATTAAAACTAGACACAACCGTCGTTTGGGACTTACAAACAGTAAATGTGGCTAATGTGGTCGTTTGGGACTAATATCGGGATTAAAACTAGACACAACCGTCGTTTGGGACTTACAAACAGTAAATGTGGCTAATATCGGGATTAAAACTAGACACAACTGTCGTCAACATGACCGCAATAGCTATGATATATTGACACAGTGGTCGCAATAGCTATGATATATAGACACAGTGGTCGTTATAGCTATGATATATAGACAGTGGTCGCAATAGCTATAATATATAGACATAGTGGCCGCTATAGCTATGACGTATAGACACAGTGGTCGGTTTGGTTCTCGAAACACCCAGAGATGGTCGCAACCTGGGTGAAAACTATACACAGTCATCGTGTGGGTTTTAGAAAACAATCAGACATGACTGCAAACGAGATGATATCTAGATACAGAGTCAGAGGTCGTATTCGTTTTCAAAACAGTAATCATCACCACAGTCCAGATCATGAATAGGCACAACCGTCGTGGAGGACATCAAAACAGTAAACACAGTATGATTTGAATTTTATAGGTGTAAAATCAATTCACAAAATTGATATTACGTTGGCATAACATCACACCGGTATAACGTACAGATAGACTGTATGTTCCCCAGTCTCGTATTACAAAAGCGTCACTGAAGACCCCTCATTTCTGAAAGATCACTACAATGAAACTAATAGATACAGATGAAGATTGAGCGCTTGGGAGTTATTTCGGGAATTTTGGTCCACACAGCTCCTTAGATACTGGCATATTCCTGGTATTTTCTTGTCTCTCGGTTATAATATTGGTGGTTCCTTTTGGAATCTACGTTAAACTGATTTTCAGCTGTACTTCATGCTGCTTGTAGCGTAATTGAAGATATACACAATATATTTCTAATTCGTTGATCGAATCCAATCTGTTGTTTGGTATGGTATATATTGTGAATCTAGGTGAAACCAATGTATCTGGGTTGATATATTAATTCCATGTATCTGGTTCGATAACACATCCATGTATTTCATTTTCTATTGCACAATGGACTCACTAAGTATTGAACTTTAAAACTCGTACTTTCATAGATCATAAATTCTATTTTCGCGTTTTGATTTTGGTACATATCTTTTTAACTTCATCATACTAAACTGTACCATAGTTATGTCATGTTGTAAAATTTGTACTGACACCCACCTGCTAAATTCAAATTTTTACAACTTTATAGTTCCCTTCACAAAATCTGACTTATTTTCTAAGCTATCGACCATAATACAGAATAAAAAAATGAAATCAAATCTGACCCTGGTACTGTCTATGACCACATACCATCAAGAGTTAAAACATATCGCTTTGATGTATTTTATAATCAAAACCTTGGGCGATGATGATGATGATGAAGATGATGATGATGATGATGATGATTAATCCATATTGTTTGATATTTTACTTACACTTAACTTAATATTACATATGTGTATATTTCCCCTTGCGTTATATTATCCTTTATCTTAACTGTTTTTTTCTTTTGTTGCACCCTTTTGGGGGTCTTAATGTGTATGGTTGCACCCTTTTGTGTGTCCTCACGTGTATAGATGCACACTTTTTGGGGTCTTCACGTGCATGGCTGCACCTTTTTTTGTCAGTCGGTGAAGACAGTCAAAGAACTAATCATTTTCTGCAGTCGCGAGTAACCAACCACATTTTAATCAAAACGAAATATGTTCTCACCTGCTCCTTATGTTTTCTCAAGTTTCACTTGTCAAAATATTTCAATGATGTAAGTTAAATTCGTGACATCAAATGAATGGTGCGACTAAATAAAAGACTGCATATTCCTTGTACATTTTTATTTGAATTTTGACTAGTGTTTAAGGCCGCACTTTAAAAAAATCCAGGTTTTTAGTGGTGGATGAGACAACTCGGTTATAATGTACCCGGGATGAGACCACAGGCCTTCCGCGTGTAAACTGACAAACTCTCTTACAAAAATCAGCTTAGGTTGCAACGGAAACTCCTTGTACAATGTATATCAAGTTGACTGTATTATTGTATTAAGGGAGAAAACTCGTACAAACCAAATTGAGTCTTACAATTAAAGCGAAATAACTCTTCAACTTTATGAACTTTGATAAAACTTGCATTGGGTATTTTTTTAACTGAAACACACGCGCGCGCACGTGCACACACGCACGAACAGAGAGAGAGAGAGAGAATTACAGTGAAGGAACTTATTTACAAAATTAAACTGAATTTTTCATTGTAATTGGAATACTTTTTCAGAAAAATACAGATTTTGATTAAGATAAATCATTTTATGGCTAATTTTAAGTAAAAACGTCTTACAATTGGATATACAGAAACGCTAGGCCTATTAAGCCTCATTGGCCTCAAAATGTAGGCTACTAAAAATGTACTATGCCTACATTTGATTTAGCATAATACTTTGTTAGTTTTAAATGATGTTTAAGCCACACTCAACAATTTTACATTTATTTTGTAAATGGTGGTCGGTTTTATTGGCGAACGGGTGGATCACATCGCCCGAGATGCTTTCTCAAAAAATCGGATGAGTTAGATTTCAGCGGAGCTCGAACCCGCACTGACCTCGAGTCGACGCTTTAATCACTCGGCCACGAAGGACCCCTAGCGTAATGACCAAATTACCTCCTTGGTCAGATCGGGGGAGTTTGAAAGCTAGGGGAAATAAATAAAAAACAAATACAAAATTAAAATGCGTTTTCCATGCATTGTATATAGGATATTTATTTCACGTGCCACTTTAACACGATTCGGAATACCATGTGTGTATAATACGGCGCGAACTGGGGGAAAGGTTGGAATACTCTCTATCAATCTCGAAGTTCTGAAACGATAACATGAACTGAAATTACAGAATCGTATCGACGCTTCCTTTTCGTAGTATACATTTCTGTCGCAAATTTCTGCCTCAAAATGAAATAATTACAAAATGCTAAAACAAGTTTTACGGTAGTTTTGGGGACTCTGTAATATTGGGGACTTAATCTGTAAAAATATACCATGTACTGGGATATGATGCACTTTTTTTTCCCTTGTGATGTTCTTTTATAGCAGTTACAATATTTGAAATGTAATTTATTGTCACTGGTAAATCAAAAAGTGAAAAATATGATATATGGAGCGTTAGCCCGTATACCCCCATCGCCAAAATAAAGACATTTATGATGATTAAAGCACTTGCATGTCTATATGATAATTTTATGAAAGATTAATCAAATAGCTGTAAGTTTTTTTGTGACAACACGTGTGTATGAAGCAAACAGGAACACTAAACAATTATTATTTTTTATTTTTGTTTCTTTTGAATGAATTTTTACGCCACATTCAACAATTTTCAGCTGAATAATGGCGGTCAGTTTTTATTGACGGAGGAGAGGGTGCTCGATTACAATGTATCCGACAGGCGACAATCTGTAATCAAAGTACTGAAAGTACTGATACGAGTTGATGGCAATCTATATATAGTAAATCAAAGTACTGAAAGTACTGATACGAGTTGATGGCAATCTATATATAGTAAATCAAAGTACTGAAAGTACTGATACGAGTTGATGGCAATCTATATATAGTAAATCAAAGTACCGAAAGTACTGATACGAGTTGATGGCAATCTATATATAGATAATCAAAGTACTGAAAGTACTGATACGAGTTGATGGCAATCAACAAGTCTTATAGACCTATATTTTTCAGAGAATTGTTACTATATTTTCACCATTTTAAAAAATAAAGGTGTAATTTGGAAAATTCAATCTTGAAGTTGATTTTATGTTGCTGAAATGCACATAGGCCTACATGTGTAATTTTGCGTCAATATAATGTGTTATTAACCCCATACTGCAAAATGTGCTTTGAATTGTTCCCAATATACAACTTGGCATAACATAGCTGCGTTGATTGGCTACTAAATGAGATGTATACTGTATGGAATTGTCATTTTCCCATTTTTTATTTACCTGTGGTTTTACCAAAAAGTCGCGCTTTGAACCATGGGGTATCTCACATCTGGTGCGCGCAGGTTCGAGCCTCGCTGTAACCTAAGCTGATTTTTTGTGAGAAAAATTGTCCGGTGGTCTCTCCCCAGGTAACCGAGTTCTCTTTTCCACCAGATGGCAGTAAGAACTGACCGCCACCACATAACTGACACTACTCAAAATAAAAACCAAACCAAAAAGTAGGAACATGATAAAATTAATATTTGCTGCAAAACTACGGTCTTTTGATTAGTTATGATACAACCTTCAGATAAAGGCCTACTCTAGAAACTATAAGACCTTTGCAGAAATTAAAGTTATCTAAATGGAAAGGTACCTACATACGATATTGAGTAAAGACAGCGAAAATTCATATACGAGTTGCTTCCCTTTGTGCATTTCTCGCTATCCAAATCATCGGTTAGATAGGCATAGATGTTGTCATTTTCATGAAAAGAATATTCCGCAATTGGAC
Source organism: Atrina japonica (assembly GCA_030159075.1). NCBI lineage: Eukaryota > Metazoa > Mollusca > Bivalvia > Pterioida > Pinnidae > Atrina > Atrina japonica. Next base: position 206,791 of record BROG01000216.1, on the reverse strand, counting down.
CCAAAACTTTGATTAAAAAGGCTAAAAGATATATTGCCATTGAAAAATTTTAACATATTGTGCATAAAGTGTCTAGAACTGAATGAAATACGCCGACAATTGATGTTCCTGCTAACCACATAAGAATACAAATATGTACTCGTCCATTGTTCACATTCGATTTATTCTTTTCACGAATTACGACATTAAAAAAAATTGGTGGTTTTTTAAAAACATTTTATTTGTATAAAATTTTAAATATTTGAAACTTTAAATACATAAAAAAAACATTGACAGTTTGTATGCCTTTAAACGTTGGATTAATTTGACAAACGCATAACTGCCTGTCTATAACAAGGTATGTGCTATAGATATTCAATTTTTTACCATCTCTCAATCTGTGTCATAATTCTCAAATCTGAGAGAGAGAGAGAGAGAGAGAGAGAGAGAGAGAGAGAGAGAGAGAGAGAGAGAGAGAGAGAGAGAGAGAGATTGTTGACATTCAATTTAGAGAGATAGATTAATTGACATCCAAATTTAGGAAAACAAGCCTAGATATTTATTATTGTATTTTCTTTCTCTGAGGACATTATTGACGGTATATATTTGATTGTGATTAAGAGATAGCTGCTAGTAATCGATACAAACCGTGGGTCTGTTTTCACATATTTATTTAATAAATACATGTTCTAGCAATCTCTCTGGGCGTAATTAATCGTAATGCCAATTTCAGATTTCCTGGTCTCGTATGTGTTAATTTTGTTACGTTTCACCACGTCCATTAGTGCAAGTGATAATATTTGTAACAAAGTGGTCAAAAGAGAGACATCAATTGTGTTTGTACCCTGCTAATGTGCAAATCGCGCCGACAGAGGAGAATCTAATGATGTCCAATTATACACCCTGTTATCAATGGTCTGAATGGGTCTTACGTCATGGCTAACGGGTGTTCTTAGAGATATACCTTACGCCTTATTAATCGCAAATGATAAGCGTTATAACCCAGGTAGATAGATATGCGTTGTGTTTTTTTTTCAGACAAACAATTATGACAATATTCATGATGAAACACATAGATAAATAGATAAATAAATAGACAAACATACACTTTTATACTTGTCTCGTTCAAATTTATTTTAGAAAAGATGAAACGCGAAATGTATGTGACAGTAGCCTGTAGCTACATGTATCAATTTCATGGGATCAGCTGTAAACTGCATATACCTAATACATTGAATTTAAGTCGACTTTAAATCGTTTTGGAGTTTCCTAAAAACCACACGGATTTAGAAAACAAAATACAATTATATGTAAAGTATTTAGTTATTTCTCAAATTCATATTAATGGTAGGTGTAATATGGTGTACAATTGTAATTTAAAACAAGAGTTGAGTTATCAATAACAGCGACATCATCGGCAAACACCAAGAGATTATCGTCATGATTATAATAATCTTAATCTGTTCCTCGTCTTCAACATCATCTTCGTCATCAACGACAAAAACAACGATCATCATCATCATCATTGGAATGTAATTTGAACCACAATTACCTCAAAATTTATGTCTGAAATTAAATCTATAAATTGCAATGAAATCTTCATAGATAATTTTACGATATTCAGTTTCAGCAAATATGAAATAAATCATTAATGACATATGAAACATCCGATTTAGCAGGTATATGTATTTATTCTGAGATATGACGCATTTCATAAATAGACCATTGAGTGGTCAAATTTCAAACTTTTCAATGACAAATTAGTTTGAGTTAGTATACACACCTAGTATCTATCCATTTGTCTGTCTGTCTATCTATCTATTTATCCGTCCGTCCGTCTATGTATGTATCTATTCATTTGTCTTTCTATCTCTACCTCCATCCATCTATCTCTCTATCCACCTATCCATCTTTTATTTGTTTTTTAATCTATCTATCAATCGGTCTTATCTCTCTCTGTCTCTCTCTCTCTCTCCGATTTACTATAGCAACAGCATCCCTTTCAATTACACGACCTTTTTGAACGTAATATTTACAATTTTTTTTATAATAACTAACTTTTTAATTATACATTGACCAATAACAGATATTCCTGTATTGCCAAAGCCGACTCGAACACTTATCAAAATCTATAATTGAGGGAATTCTCAAGCTGCCACGACTAGAACTTATTTATTCATTTTCATTGAAATTTGGGCGTTTTTCAGTGTCGTTAAGCGATTTGGTCCAGCGCTTTAGTAGAATAGTACATTGTATCGGGTAGTTTTAAATGCTTGGTACCCCGATGTGAGCTTCCTCTGTGTCGCTGTTATATTGAATTCAAATACCATTGATTTGCATCGTCCAGTGTCTTACCTTTTAAGTTAAGAGAATACTGGCGGTAACAGTGAGACCGGCCCACCAATATTTCCGATTCTTTATTTGTCTACAAACAGTACTTCACTTCGAGTATATTCAATACAATTTTGTGAATTTTAGTCTACAATTGATCTTGAGGAAGTGTCAAAATTTTCAACATGTTTACTTACACGAATAAGAATCAACTAATCAAACTAGAATCTCGCTACTGGGTTTTGAAGAGAGGGTATATAATGGCCTATGTATATTCCGCGGTCATTGGAAATCGAAACTTAACTTTCGCATTTCCTTCACTAATTCTATCTTTGTCAAGTTGCTGGTAATGCACCATGTGTAATTTGGCGAACAATATTACGGGAAAAATAGTCCGAAGTAGAGAGGCATGGGGTCATTCCAATTGTTTATCAATAGCCGATAACGCTTTTTTAACCTTGTCGAACTCCGAACCCAACCTAAAGCAACACTTTCATTTTCTTTTTCTTTTTTTTTCCTTTTTAAAGGAAAATGGATACAAAATGCTGGGGGTATTCCCGTGTTGAATCTTGATGCCTAATATTTCAACAGAAATGAAGAACTCGACGTTTCTGTTCTTGATTTCAATTGTACCAAGAAGCAGTAATTGATATCAACTAACGGAGAATATTGGAATTTATCAGACATCTTTATAAGTATTGTCGAACACGACAGGACCATTGTTAACTCGGCTTTCTATGAAATGAATGAAGACGATCGAGGGAATAGCTTAGACTATCTGTGTGACAAGAGTCAAATGAAGTAACCATTGAAAACTAAGATCTTCAGTCAGAACCAAACACCACCGCTTCTGGCTTTTGCATTCCTTACGTCTCTCCCCAGATCATATTACCTTTGGGACTTTTCAAGTTATAGCAGTACTGTAGCATTGATAATGTTTACATTTTGTACTTGACCAGATTATATGTCCATTTTTTTTATCACTTTACAAACTAGTATTAATCATCTTCATCATACGTATACTTGAGTTTATTTCTTACTTCGATTTCAATTTGTATCTTAGTATATCATGAATGTTGATGTTTTCAGTCCATACTCTATTTTACACGGCACAAGTTACAATCACTCAACAGTTGATAAGAGTCAGGACTGCGTGAGTCAGTTAGGGTAAATATTGTAGTGTCTACCGGACATCCGTTTTTGTTTTTATTTGTTGTGTTATATATATATATATATATATATATATTTAAAGAAGATATCTGGTCGAAGACGAATTGGCGAAATTTACAGTAGACTGCTTTAATTTTAGTCGAATAACAAACTAAAACCCGTTAAAGAAAACCATAGAATTCACATAAAAACTTTAACTACAGTCTAATTTGTCTATAAAATACCACTCAAGGGAACAGGCAAAAGTGGCTTTTATAGACAGGTGGCCTCAAGAAAAAGTAAAAAAGTTATATTTTATGGGCAGGTTCTCTCTATACAGAGGTGGCATTTAATGCATGTTTGACTGTACACGTCTTTGCATTCGATAATTTCCAGAGGCACTGGCCTGGACTTGCTTAGTCGTATTCATCGTTGAAGGTCGATGGTCTTTCCCGGGTACCTTTTAACCCGGTTGTCTTCTCCAACATTAGAAACGGCGGCTTATTTACAAAATTGCAACCTAGATTTCAAGACATTATTTAGTTCCTCCTCATCAACGACCATTTTAGATTAACCCTTTTACCGCCAAGTATGCTTTTTCTATTGTATCAGACTAGTCTATTATGGTTCATGGGCTTGAAAGGGTTAACATTTATCACAATTGCACTTTTGACGTAACCTTGAGCGGATGCAAATACTTAAATTATATTTGTATCATGATCAAATTGTTACGCACGGAATTTCCGGAACACGTAGTGCCACTCCGTTTTGTCCCCGATGACGAAAGTGATGTTGATGTCAAACTACAGTCTCGTGCTAGTCCCAGTACACTTAACAGATATCAATAACAAAACAACCTTGGCGTGAACTCTATCCTCACAGAAAATAATTATACTGGGAATGAATATGAAAAAAAAAAATAGATAATAAATTTAATTTTGCTAGTTCAGAAAATGTAAAAATGCACTAGTGGAATTTAGGTGAATGCACAAGGTTGATTAAACCGGAGACCATTTCGCTGAATCTCATTAAAATGTTTTGAATATTCTCATTAAGCTAAAACTGTAGGAGGTGGTATTTTTCATCAAACATATTTTTACCTTGATTCAAACTACAAACTCATATTTATTTTCAGAAATATTGCTCTACTCATGTGGCTAAAAGCAAACATGCATTCCATTTTAATCACTTTTGAGAACGGGGTAACTACATATCCCATACGAGTAAAGCTTTGCCGAGGTCATTACGGTTCAGTAACCACCAAAAGAACGTGATAAACTAACCTCAAGTATTGTCGGTAGATGCGATACCACCTGCGCCTTATCTTTCCATGTCTCATATTTCGTAAAAGAGGATATATCAAGGGTACAAGCCTCTTTCATATTTCAAATTTAAATCTGAGTTGAATGCATCATTAATAATTTCTCTCTCTCTCTCTCTCTCTCTCTCTCTCTCTCTCTCTCTCTCTCTCTCTCTCTCTCTCTCTCTCTCTCTCTTCATTTCTGTTCGTTTCCTACATCTCTCTATCTGCTTTCTTATTTAGTGTAAGACTTTTTTTTCATCATGGCTACAGGTAAATTTAACTTAAAACGTGGGTAGATGGGGATTGAGTTTAAGTAAATAATAACAGATGAGTTAGCGTTATAGGTATTTGTAGGTTTTTATTTGATATCTAATTATCGTGTTTTATTTACAAATATACTGATACTACCTTGAACTACATTGATGCATCAATTTCACAAGCTAGCCCACCTCTGTAACAGAGTCGTAAACGTACCTTTACCCGATAGCATCTTATAAAAGTGTTAAACGTGAAAATCCCATCAAAGTGCCGATTTTGATTGTAGCCGGGGGGACTGTTAAACACTTCTGTATGACCTATGATGGAATCTTAATTCAATTTACGAGACCATGTCCAATTATTTGGTTGATCACAATCACCATGGTACCCGAATGTTCGATTACGCAACAAACAATGGGTTCTCGGCGAAGTATCACAGTCGGATTTTAGGTGGAGAAGCTACATCTATCAATCATTCTGGGAGAGTTTCCTCAAAATTGGATAATAAGCACCTTTCTATTGTTAAAAAGACGAAATATGTCCGTTCAGGCGTAAAAGAATCGGGTAACGGTCCTTGTATTATGACCCAGGTCTCATCTCTAACGGTCAACCGGAAATAATCAGCCGTAATCACTTGCCCTCCTGGTGAAAAAAGTTATTTTAATTTGTGGGTTATGTACGCCTGATTTACGGTCACAACGGCATTCTGATTTATTACGATTCAAGTTTTCATTCACAAATTAAAACACTGCTCCAGCCTTCGGAATTGTTCAAATTAAACGTCTTTCGTGTATAGTATACGATCCGCTACATTTAGAGCTCGACCTTCTGTGTGAACGTAGATAGGTAACTTTGATATTTCTGAAATTTTCTCCGTTTCATTGTCGGGTGGTTGTCGAGATTGCTGCGTCTTTATTTATCTTGTTTATTGCTAGAAGCATTTGTATTGCTTTAATTTTATTTTCGTGAATGTGTTTACATCCGTGAGGATTTTTCAGATACGCGTACATTATGACGGGTTACATAGTTGGTTCAGCGTCATAAATTTTTATATACATGTATATACATTAAAAAAAAAAAGACATGAAAGAGATCGAGTCCATTGAAGCGCAAAATATGTACGCCTATGTATGTCCATCCCACAAGCCGAAAAATGTCGTACCATCAACTGAACTCAAACTTGCGGAGGGGCGATGGTCTCTCAGTACTGAGTGCATGATAACAGGGCTCTCTCCTCATCATTAAAAACTGGTCGCCACCATATTATCGAAAAGTTGTAGATTAGACTGTGGCACATAACCACCAATTAAACAAATGAACAAAACGATTTTTGAAATTTACGATTCCGATCCCGACCCGAAAAGCATGTATACACAATGCATTGTTGGACGTAGTTCGGTTCGGTCGATCACCTAAACACGTTTATTTAAATGCAATAACCCCAAACACATAACTTATAATATATTCAAGGGATATACGTGTGTCTTTCATGGTTAATAAAATGTTTAAAACACAACAACACCTCTCAAAAGCTTAACGCGTTAATATGATTCATGTAACTCGGAGTAAAGTTGGAGTAATGTACTTAACTTAAAACTCGAGTTTAGGTTGACGGATACGATTATCTTTAATACTTAGTAGATCTGAAATATGATTGTATATAATTATATATGTTTTCTTTCATCAATATTACATTCCCACCGTGAAATGTGGTTTGAATCCCATTATCTATTTGATTTTCAAATATCAAATCCAGTTTATTTTAACATTTACAATCGATGGCGTTGAAACTTGTAGTTGAAAACGGACCGTACACACGTATATGTATAGTAAAAAAGGACGTTAACTACATTTTAATAAAAATTAAATGTAAAAACTTTTTTGACAAATGAAATAATAATGATAGTATTAACGTTATGTGACTCTCTCTTTCTGATAACAGTTTAATTCAATTGTCGTTTGCGCATGTTCGAAATACCTCCATCCACCCCGTGATGTTAAACCTAAATCGGGCACGACAGAATGAATGATGACTTAAGTCTGAACAATTGTACCGTACTTCGGCTAATCCTGAAATGTGATTGGCTAAGCAGGTAATGATCAGTAAGAGATAGTTCTTTCTTCTGTTGACCTGTTTCTGATATAACAGCATTAATGAACCTAGTCATTTGTCATATTCGTTACCAAAATGAGGCAAGCAATGACAAACTTTCTAGATTCATATGCTTTTATATAAGGCGTAAGATAGGCAGGACCGGACACCGTAAGAACTTTCTCAAACTGGCCTGACTCAAACAATTCAGAAGGGACAAATGGTGACAGGAATGCCATCAGCCACCATAATACCCTACTCAATAGTGTAATCCAACCACATTATCTCCATCGTGAGAACCATGACCAATCACACCACTGTAGTATATAGTTAAAACATGTATGAAATATTGGGAGTGTTCACACTGAAATATGATGGCCAAGATTCGTGTCAACTATTGATCTATTTTTTTCACAACCAAAGTGTTGCGATGCTATTTGGAATTAGTTTAATAAAATTGCAATAAAAACATTATGATGTCTCCCACAGAAAGAAAACTATAACGTTGTCACATTTAAGTTAACGTACACCACAATGATTAGAAATACAGTACATGCTTATCTCCCTTTATCATAAGTCACATATTCACCGAATGCAAGAGGTTTCCATGGTTGATTTGGGACGGGTAGGCTATATCATGCTAACTGGGGATGCTAATTCCTTCCGGTTACCTGATACAATCCCGTTTAGGATTCACAATTGTTCACCATATTGAGACTGTTATCATATCCAGTTTGTCGTATTCGAATGGAATTTGAGTTTCAAATATCCTGTGGTACTTCTTCATTTTTTCTAACCCGATATTATTGACATTACATTGGAAAATATAAAAAAACGTAATTACTGAAAATAAAAGGGTTTTGTCTAGAACAAACTATAAATATCACGAATGAGTAACTAAAACAATGATAATGTTAAAACAATATATGCAGGCTTAGGATTGTCCTTGTCTAATACCAGTTTTTTTCTTTCGGATCTGTTCCGCTGTTTAAGATTCGAGCTCACGTAATGAAGGTTAAATTTCAAACATTTTAAACCCTTTCTCAAACTTACAACTTTGATGTCATGTTTAAAATCATAATAATACTGGTATATTAAAATTTCAAAATTTACCATGTTTATAAAAGTTATAATGTGTTTTAAAACTTTATATTTTGGAATATTTCGGAAAATAAAACGATAATAAAAAAGGAGGTTACTATTAACTTAAACTACATCATTGGAGATAAAAAAAGACGTTGGGGGAAAGTGTATATATACTATGTTTTTGAAATAGAATTTGAATTAAGATTTTTTTTTTATTTTGACCGAATATTTCGGATCCTGGACAATATACTGTTGTTGTCGTCCATAGAATTAATAATAAATAATAAAGTTAGATATATAATAGTATACATGATAAACTTATCAAAATTATTCTAATTGATGTCGAATATTATATATAAGTATTAGCAAATTACAATGATATGTCATATAGAATTAAGAATTGAAGCCCAATATCAAAAGTGCTTAAATGGTTTCATTGATAATAAATCTGCAGATTTTCCGTTAGACTGGTCTAATATAAAGACGAAAATTAAGAATTTGTGCATTTGTCAGTTTTTGAAAGAAAATGCACACAGTACCTATCTGTACTTTAAATAAATTCATTTGAAAAAAACAACGTTTCTAATGCTATAATTTGGCAGTTAAACTGGATATGACGTCAGATACCGTCCCAAGGATAATGCTAGCTTGATTTATTTAGGATAAGTCGAAAGGTTTCAGCAAACTTACCTTCAAATAGTGCTTGTTAGTGTCATTTTTCGTCGGAGATCATTGTAGCAGGACGGGTCACGCAAACTACCTTTTCAATACGGAAATAAAATACACGCACAGTAAAAAAAAGTGTTGGACTAATTTGAGACCGATGCGTGTTGTGTAAGTGTTTTTCGTTGACAAGGGCTTTCGCTGATGTGCTGATAAACAGAAGAGATCAGATGTGCAATTATGTGTTACAAATTAACAAACTCAAAAACCGAAATTCATCCTTCGTTTTTTTAAAAAAAGATTTGTGTCTTTGAAGATCGGGATCGGTCTCGACTGATAAAACAGGTAGCGACAGTCACATTGCAAGGTTGATTTCAGACTAGAAAAAAAAACCAAAACACTAATCTTGAGAAAAAATGGTATTTTTTTGAAAAATTATTTCGTCAACAGGTCATTAAAAAAACCCGGTATTTTCTATGTCATCCCACGCACCCTGGACAATTTGGTTATCTTTGACCTTGTACGATACCACTTTTTGTTTCGGAACTCTACTTCCATTTTAAATTCGAGCTCAACTGATAAAGTCTTATTGACAGAAACGATCGTCTTGGGCATTTGATTTTACCCAAATTTTGCAGGACTATAACTTTGGTATTATGTTAATTATAAAATTTTATCATTTAGTGCTTGATTCAATGTATATACATGTACACCGATTTCAGACATCTTTAAAATAAATAAAAACCGTAATACTATTATCTATTGTTGCAAATTTCATATTGATGAAGCCAAATTACTCTTATCCTGCAATGTAATCTTACTATGTCATCACTTAAGTTATATGCGCACACCCTTTTGGTAGATACACCCATGGTCTTTTAAATGCTCTGGAATGTTTGGTAATATTATGATTTTAATGTATCATAACGCATGACAATATTGATATAAGATAAAACTGATTTTAAAAAAATTCAGTTTCACCTAGTACTAATATATACATTTGTACCAATATCCTTCCAGTTTAACAAATATCCCAGACTTAGTGAAAAACGACAACAACAACACCATCAACTCCAACAACATCACCACCACCACCACCACCACCGCATAATCATCAATTCCATAACATCACCACCACCAATATCAACAACATCACCACTACTATCACCATCATCAACACCACCACCACCAACAACAACAACACTATTACCACCACCAACAACACTATCACCACCAACAACATCACCACCAATAACATCACCAACAACAACATCACCACCGCCAATAAAAAAAAGTCACGACAGTAACATCATCAACCACCACCAACAACAATAATGATTAGAACAATGATAGAAGTAATAATAATTGTAATGAAATAAAAATTATATTTTAAAATAATGATATTATTATTATTGTTATTATTATTATTATTATTATTATTATTATAATTATTATTATTATTATTATTGTTATTATTATTATTTATTAATTAACTAAATAATTAATTAATGACAACATAATTACGACAGCAATTGTTTCAAATGCAAGTCTAGAAACGAACTGGTTTTGAAATTGTAATATAACGAGTATCTGTCGGAAAATCATTACCATGGAACGCCTTTTTGTGAGGTTCTAGATAGAGCGATTACGTTGTAGTTAAGGACCAGTAGATGTAAATTTGAAATCTGATATTTTACTATTGTATAGCATTGTCACAGACCTTTCAAACTGATAAAGCGACTACATGTAACTGCATCTGACACCCGTAATGCTACTCACCTATCGATGCTATCAATACTTCGCTCGACTATTATTGATTGCGTCCTAGGTTTTATTTGCGAGCAACGCTTTGCAAGGCCGCATGATTAAGCGTTTCACACACTTAATTCTTAAGTATATTACTATTGATTACGAATTTGAATTTATACAAATTATCAAATACAAATAAAACTTAATAAATAACAAATATATTAATATGGCGGAATACTTAAAATTTTATGGCATTATTTGTTGGGAGTAAATTTCTCCTTTTTAAATTGCTGTGCGTTAAAGGCCGACTTAAGGTCATCATTGATTGCAAATTAACACACACAGACACACACACACACACATATATATATATATATATATATATATATATATATATATATATATATATATATATATATATATATATATATATATACGTGTATGTGTAATGCATCAGTTAGTCGTTGTATATATCGTTTCATATGCATAGTTCAGATCTACTGTAGTACAGGAATATCTATATATCTATATCTATATCTCTATATGTATATATCCAAATCAAGTTTAATGATGCACCATACATTATGTATCAGGACTGTGGACTCTATTTTAAAGTAACAGCATCTAACTTGAAAATGAATTAATTCAGAGTATTGGTGTATGTCATTTATAATTTAACCTATTTATATTTATACAGGACTTTGTTGTATAACTTTTTGATTATTTTGTGTTTTGTAATTGCTGAGAAACTGAAATATGAACCAGAGATTAGTGTTGCATCCGCCCACACATCATAACTGTTCATAGATCTCGTATTCCATTAAGATGTTTGACAAGTAAAATAGAAAAGGAAAAACGGGGAAAGACGTCATGCATTATTCGGAAATTTCATATTTTGACAAAAATAAAATGTATTTAATTGTGTGTGAAATTTTCTTTTATATACAAGAAATTGAAGGATGTGGTGTTGTACTTGTTAGTCTTGTATGGGTGGAGAACTTGTCCATTACTATCAGGTGTTATGAATGATTCTTATTGTGAGGTAAACCGTTAATTCTATCACAAATTATACGTAAAATGCAGTTACCTTCAAAAGCTGATGACCTGGTCTTATATTTGATATAACAAGCGAGACTTCAACTCATGGAGATGAATGTGAAACCTGTTTGTTCAGAACTTTATAACAATTAACTTTTTTTTTGCATTTAGGTGTTGATATAACAAAATGTTTGTGGTGTTTACATTTCAATTCTTTTTCTTACAAAATTGTGAATTTTAAAGATCCTAGTATTTGCTCACACTGAAAATTTATTAATTAAAAGTAATTTTTGTTTTACGTGAGTTAACGCTAGATTCCGTTTAATTATTCCATTTTGCTGTAAAAGTTTACCGAAAATAAGGAGCAGAGGATTTGGGCGTCCTCTTTAAGTCGTAACGATTTATTTTCTTATTTGTATCAAATTTGGTCTTGACAAATTCAGAGGCAATTCAGAAAGTCCTCCAGTTTACGAGGTGTTTGAAAATATCATTAATTTGTTTTCTTTTCTTTGTCATTTTCCCTCTCCTACTCTTGCACTAAGTTTTTAAAATGTCAAAACGATTTGATCTAAATATTGAATAAGTTTTTGACTTGGGTAACACGAGTACATATCATAAGTGTTTTTGGGGTAGCCTAAAATGACATTTTACATTTATTGTTATTCATGTTAATAGGAACCAAATTTATGCTAAATATACAGTAAATACATGCTTCAGTATTGAATTACACATTTTCACCCTTTCTAAAAATGTATTTTATGATTGTCTGGAATTGTCTTCTGTTATAAGCACACTTATATGAAAATCTCAGATACTTAAAGGCCGGGGTCCGAGTATAAATAGCAGCCAATGAAAATTTTCATCTCCAGGATGTCCAGGAAACATACACAAATCTGATGAATATTGGACAAACGCGAACCTCCGTAATCTAGAGGTGAGATCAGATTCCAAGGAGGAGTAAGCATCCCTATTGATCGGACATAACCGCCGTGAGTCCACAACCAAATTCAAATGAAATAGCTGAGGAAGAAATTATGGCCACAATATTACTGTAGTGAATTGATAGTTCCCACCCATGTTCTCAATTTTTGTGAGATTATGAACACAGTTCTGAAAAAGAACTATAAACCTTAAAGTAATCTTTGTGATATATAAATTCTACTTCTTCCGATTCGAGAGAGTAGTGAAATGTTAAACGTAATTCTGTTAAATTGGATAAACCGGTCAACTGGGGATATTTACTCCTCCACGACACCTGATCTCACATCTAGATTTCCAATGGTCCATATTTGTCGAATATTCCCCAGATTTATATATGTATCCTGGACATCGTGAATATTTATACTTTGGTATCTGAGACTTTTGTATATATAAACCATTTCTTCTTTTAAATCGAGATCTTGTTCAAATTTGGAGCATTACACTCCATTAAATAGGATAAACCAATTCCGAAATATGCAGAACTAAAAGGTTTTTTTTATTATTGAATGAAGTCCATGTAGTTATGATCAAACTCTTCATACAATTACCAAAAAAAAAAAAAAGAAAGAAAGAAAAAAAAAAAACAGTTGTACAGGAAAATCAAATTTTTAACTTACTACTGGATAACCTAATTAACCTAACCTGTAGATATGTAAGTACCTTTGATAATGACCGCGGTTAGTAGCAATAAGGTCGTTGTTTAGTTCAGGTAGTACAACATGTTTAGAATATTATTAACAATACCAAATTTACAGCTTTACAAAAGAGTCCAAAACAAAAACCCAAGACAATCTATCTATCTATCTATCTATCTATCTATCTATCTATCTCTCTCTCTCTCTCTATATATATATATATATATATATATATATATATAGATATAGATGGATGGATAGATGTTATCAGATTTTGTATTAGTTTATTTAAGTTTTCTTTCTAATTATTATCAGCAGTGTAATTAAATATTGACTTTCTGTAGGCTGTTTGCTGTAGTTAAACTTATATGAGTTGATTATCTTTATTAAAATGATGTTTGCACTATTACATACCTTTGATATACTTATATAATATTGTTATGTTCTGTATATGGTACAAAGTGGAGATAAAAATAGATATGACTTCACATTCAAACATTCAGGTGAAAATATATTTATATATATAAATGTATTAATTTATAAACATTATACATACGTTGGTCAATCACATTTTGACTGTCAATCTACTCTTTAAAGGAGCATTAGCTGTGGTTTTTTTTTTTCAAAATTTTTCTTTTCTTTGTTACTATGAAGATTAATATACAATAACAAATAAGTGATATATACAGGCATAAATATTCCTAAATCTCTATACACTATGTGAAAATTGCTTGAGAGAACGAGGTTTGGCACTTGCAGTGTTAAACTCAACTTTGCTATTTGTATGTGAATACAACACTAGACCTGACCTTATTTTCACAAAATATATAGGAATATAAGATTTTTTATGCATTTGTATAGGTCTTATTTGTTATTGTACATCAAGATCAAGAAATAAAAGTAGAAAAACTCGAGAGAAAAAAAGGTAATCACAGCCAACGCCCCTTTAATATATTGAATCAGAAAGACGTATTGCTGATGTCAAACGCTAGCTGGTATAAACTCTTGAGTGTTTAAAACAGTGAAAAAAAAACTGTAAAATAAAAAGATTATAAAGTGATTGTCATCATGTATTGGGAGGTAATTAGACTTACTCATTTTATAAATGATTACTACTAATGTCCTATCAAATGCATAAAAATGATGATAAAGTTACAAAAAAAACCCCAGAAAATATGGAAAACCAACATTTGGTATGCAAATTACTTGTGCGGCGACGGTTTGCAAAATCCCATAAGTAGGTGCTGAGTGCGCGATCTGATAGACACAGTTACCACTGAAGATCTATGTAAAACATTAAAACATTAAATGATTTAAAACATTCATCAATTTTCCTTATCGGGACAAAATATGAAAAGTCATTAAAGGTAGCGTGTCAAATAGACGAGATCCACCATCCATGTGATGATCAATATTTGAGGGTAGAATCCGCGGAGAACAATTTACCTTACACAGAACAAAATGCTAACTGAAGCGAAGGGAACTCAGGTAGGATAAACACGAGTGAATGACAGTTTACTTAAAAATTCAGTTTTATTGCAGGTATTCCTTAGGTAGATGAACAATGAAATAGATTGCCAGTGGTATCTTGGGAAATATAAACACTTGACAGACAGTTCTCCTCGTTAATTTTTTATTCATACAATGAATTCCCCAAACATACATATAGTGTGTGCATCATTTAAACCGATTGTACTGAATGGTAAGATTTGAATTGAAATGCTATGTTCGATTACTTAGAGACAATGAAATTAAACATTGTCTTAAATGATTACGAACAAAGAATTAAATTGAGAGACAATATTAGAATAAAGGTAATACAAGTGAAACGCATGCAATTTTAATAGTATATCAGAGATTATCTGTTTGGGGTGGTGAAATAGATTAATAGAATCGTATATGGGTGTGTTGATTTGATAAGGAAATCTAAACCGGAATGGCAAGAATTTGGTTGAAATTTCAAATTCTTGCCAATTCTTTCCCTTTCCACTCAACACACGCGTGTTTGATTTTTTCTCCTATGCTTCAAATACATGTTTATGCATGCCGTTTCTAATGCACTGTATTCTCTTATTTCATAGGATCATATTGTGATGTTGCTTGTCTCCACCCTAGTGTGGACAGAGAAATTCTAACATAGCAAAGCGGTAAATATGATTGCCCAAGGTTGGAGGAGATACGATTTTCAAACGTAGACAAATTATTTGTACATATCTTAACTGATTCTAACAGACATAAAATGATATATGTCATTAGAAATAATCATCAGCATTTAATTTCTAACAAAAACATAACAAGAATTGTAGAAAATATAATGGTAAATTTAAATATGGTCTCAGTTTGATTCCAATTAGTTTTTACAATATATTTCAAAGTATTTTATAGCATTTAAAGAGAACACAATTCTCTCCTATTTTCTATGTAACATTTACGACGGATGTGATGTCCTAACAGGGGTCGCTGACTACTTCCGGACACCTGTTCCCATCCCGTTTTGGATTCGCATTTTTTCTTCATGTTGAGACCATTTGTGTATCCAATTCGTTGTATTATAATGGACTTTTCGATTATCCATTGGTACTTCTTCCTTTTTACTTGCTAAAAGTCATGATGAACATATATTGTTTTATTGCTTGTATTTCGTTGTCTTGGTAAATAGCACGACAGGAAAGATTGACGGAAGACGAATACCGTGAAAACTTAACAGCTTTTCGGGATGGTAAATGATATGGACAAAGTTATTCTAACGGGGCATTGTATGAGTTGTTCTGTAGATCTTAGTGGGACTGATGGATGTAGAACATTCTTTATAAAAGTTATAGTCTAGATATATAGGTACTGATAGATTAGTGGTGGTGTAAAGGATTATACAAGGATTTCAAGGGGCGTTAGCTGTGTTTACCAAAACAAATTATTTCGATTTTTTCTACTTTTACTACTTGAACTTTATGTACAATAACAAATAAGAGCTATACACAGGCATACACAATCTTATATTCCTATATATGTTATGAAAATAAGGTAAGGTCCAGTGTGATATGCATATATAGAAATAGATTGGATGAATTAATCTTAATCAACTGCAAATGAAAAAGTGCCAAGCCTGGGTTTTCAAGCAATTTTGACAAAATATATGGGAATTAAAAACTTTTATAACTGTGTATATCGCTTTTTGTTTTTGTGATTGTATATCAATGTAAGTATTTAAAAAAATGAAAAAACAATTAACAGCTAGTACCCTTTGATAAATCACGATAACAAAGATTTTCCATTTACTGAAGTTTATATCAAATATGATATATCATGCGATGCCAATACCTATAGTTTGATTGGCTGTCTTAATATGATATTGCCATGTATTAAATGCATTATAGATGACTAGTCTGAGATTTTGATATTCAAGGTGATGCCGAAATCATTTGATGCATACAAAAGGTCTAGGAGTTATTAGGAATAGCCAATGTTCTAAAACACAGACACATGGAAAACACACGCACTTTAGAAGTTACATACTCTTTTCTTTATGTGTGATTCAGTCCTGAAATATTTCAACTGATGATATCTATAAATCTCTCAAAAATTGAAATCTACAAACATCTCTCGGTCATATGGTTTCTTGTGCTGGCGCAAGTCATGTAGAAATATTTAAATTGCTCTGAACCCATAAATCACAGATTCGATTATTTGTTCTGGAATGAGATAATTATATAATTTGCCCAGTTGCGTATAATTGGACTCTCTAAATCCAAATCTAGGTCTACTGTCAATAGGTTATCAGGATTTACTATTGAGAAACGACAGTATCTCAGCAATTTCTTATTATTTAGACTTCTGATTATTATTGAATTATAATATTCATTTCCCCATAATTTCATGTAGAATTCAGATTCAGAGTTTACCTATGAAGTTGTTTTTTTTTCTTACGTTTGTTTCGACAATCCGTAAAAAAGTATTTTCCATCTGTTATGTCTAGATACCTAATAGTTTATACATATAATGACTGGCTCACGCGACCCAACAATCAAATAGCAATTTTATTTATTATTTCTTTTTGTCTACTTTTTTTGGAATAGGTGATATCCGCTGATAAGACCAACAGTAATTAAGTTCTGAACGTTGTAGAATTACCAAGGTTTAATATTTAAAGGAACAGATTTAATCTAAACGGGAAATATTATCTGTCCAATGATGGATAACCTTTCCTGGATGCGATATACATAATATATTTAAAATAAAGCACCGTTTTTTCGTTTTGGAAGAGTAAGTCGTAAATTTTTCTTTAACTTACTTTAAATATTTATAAGCAATCATATAAATATAAATGCGTACTTTAGCTTTTTTCAGACACACCGGTGTGGAACAAGACTTAAAAGTCATTTGATAATGTCTTTAGTCATTTTATTCATTTGAATAAATGCCATATAAACGCTTGAGAGACCTAGAAAAAGTCTGCTATATAAACTATCAAAAGATGTATGTCAGGTAAAGAAAAGCTACAAGAAGTTCATTGTAGTCTGATACAATGTGTTTGCATATTAGTTGATTGGAATGATCTAATCTCACTGTTAATACATATTATATTGATGGCAAAATCAACTAATGCTACTAACCTAGTGCCCTATGGCCCTGTGGTGATTTTCTATTCTGTAGTAGTGAGGTATAAAACATGAATGAAATATTTTTGAAGCGATACACAAGAATAAGAAAACATTATGTTTACTACTACAAAAAGTGTCAAATAATGTATCCGAAAGAATGAGGCGGTCCTGTATAGATGTTATTTAATTGACCATGAACGTACATTAATACAACGCACGACCAATTAAACACTTCACTTCTGTCTAAATATACCTAATATTTACGTTAAGAAAACAGGCGACAAACATTGCTACAGGACAATGTAATGGCAGAAAAAATGATGATAATAATAAAAGCGACAGATAGAACTGAGGCAATAATGTTATTAAACGCTATCAATGCAATGTTGTTCGAGCTAATTAAACATTATAAAGTATGTACGTAATATTTCAATTGTCGAGATTAAAGCGATACCTGGATCGTAACAGGGCATAGACAGAAAAAACACAGACGCATGAAAAAGATCTAGCAAGCTACACGAATTATGTTTTATAAAATTGCATATGTCAGACATGTGAAGTATGAATTTTCAATAATGTCAACTAAAACACTTTGCCGTGTAGAGTTGATGTAGATCTCGGACTAGGTTTGGACGATAGAAGGTCGTTGGTCTCTTCCTAGGTACATTGTAACCGGGTTCTCCAATTCATCATTAAACACTGGTCGCCACAATATAACTGAAAAAAAAGTATGGCGTGAAACACCATTAATACAAAAAAGGTTTTACACACAAAAATGATTGACGCATTTTAAACCTTGGTCATGACATAATACGTAATATCCAAGTTCCCACATGTATCACGTATATTGTAGATGATTTATATTTGACAAACATTTTGAGATAAAAAGTGATAATCGTAAGGAAGTCCAGATATAATATATACCAATATGGTGAACATTGGACAAACACGGACTTAATTGAAATCCAGAGATGGGATCAGGTGACATGGATGTAACACACAATATATAATCGATGTTGAAAATTAAGTTGTGGATTAATCTCCAGAAGTCTATTAACCCTCACTACCCAATGACCGTTAGTGCCTAGCATAGGGCAACATTTAATGCCCTTCATCGGCATTTAGTTACTTCTCCATATAAGTGAAAGATTCTTGAGTGGGACGTTAAACAACAACAACAACAACAGCAACAGCAACAACAAATAAATGTCTAGTCTGATTGTGTTGAAATGGAACATAAGCAGCAAGCACCTATAACAAGTTAATTTGTACTGATGATGAGTTCCAAGTTTTGGTTATACAGTAAAAATCTTTATCATGCCCCTCGTTTCATTTGCCACTAGCTTTACGTAACAATTTTTGAAAGTCCACTTTTCCACTTTTTCATTTAAGGTTTCCCTCAACCTATCGCCAAACCCTTTGTAATGCCAATTTTGGGATGAACAATTGGTGACAGTATAACGAGGTTTGACTGTAATAAGTAGTCCTGGACTCATTGGCTGAAATTGGAATCAATAAACGAAATGACAAAGAATTTGTGGCCGCTGCTGTAATGTTAATACTATTATAGTTTAATTCCTCTGTCTTCTCTCGGATAAAGAAACCACAAAAGGTGGTGACAGTTGCTTTGATGAAGTTGGTAGTAGGTTAAACTGGTAGTTTACTTAATTACGTCTATCTATACGTCAGAGAAAGAAATCTATTTAACATTTAAATGAAATATCAAATATTTTTGAAATGTAATTTATGAGTAAGAGTGCATATAGTGTTAATTCTTCGCTATTACTTATACAGCGTGCTTTCTATGACCTGAGTGGGTCCTGGTATAATGTTTGCATGTGATGGCGTAGAATTAATGTTTCGGAACTTCAATTTTTGATTTTATCATCTTCTCCAATATCACCATATCGTTCATCTCGGTCGAGCATTTGACGTGTTTCGGTTAAATTCTCACGGTATTCATATTCGAGGGTAGATAGTTTTATCTGTCTTGTCATTTCTCTGCCTATAAACAACTTAGGGTATTTAACATACATGCATCTCATGAATAACTAAAAGAGGAAAACTTTAATCGATCTTTAAAGAAGAGCAATATCCTTGGTTGAGCAGTGCTTGGATTCCAATGATATATTACATTATTTGCGGCTCATTAAGCCTCATTTTTGGGAGTTTTTATAAAAACATTTCTAATTACATGGATTGATTTTGTATAAAACCCTATTACGATGATGATCGTCTGATTGGATACCCCTCTTCTTGAACTCCAGTCAGATGTCAATGTTTGGGTGGGTAATGGCAGGACTCCTTGCAGTGCATTCTGCGGCAACACTCGCATATTTAGTCGATATGGGGTCAAATACTAGAGTGATAATAAGTCTATATCTATTCTTATAAGACATCACTGTGATGGATTTGGGAGGCATCAATAACTGTCTTTAATAAACAATGTGAAATGTACTACAACACACATTTGACATATTATGAGTCAAACCCCTTACGGGTTTGTGTCATGTGGTATTGTCACTTACTCCTTTTCTGGTCGTTCGCAAATTGCAGTTTTTGGGCTTTGAATGCCATGCCGTCTCAAAATTGAATGTTAGATACAGGCGAGATTCAGTGCATTTTCCCTTAATTTAAATGCAAGAAGCAAACCCCTTAATGTTTGTGATCTAATTAATTTCGATTTTGATGTAGTATGTAAATGTTTGATCGGCTAGATATTAGCCATATATTTTCTGCTTTTTCTAATGGAATGTATTTACGTTACAAATGACAAAGGTGATTTCCTCAACATCAACAGTTTTACCAAGAATATGTAACATTTTGGAACAATTTAATTCCTATATCGATGCATAAGCCATCGTGAAATTCTTGAATTACTTTGTCTCCAAATTTAGTAATTTGTAATAAAATACACTGCCTATACCAAAGTCAGATTTTTTTTTTGAAAAAAGAAAACCATATTGTTAACATCTCGCAACATTTTCATTAAAACCATTCTCGGATGTGATGTAGCATCCCATTAGAGAATGCAACGAGGAGAATATAGTGTAATAAATAAATAAATAAATAAATAAATAAATAAATAAATAAATAAATAAATAAATGAATAAATAAATAATAAAGGAATAAATAAATAATACATGAACAACATACATTGTATTTGAGTTTGTATTGACTGAAAAAAAAATTTAACATCAGTAACATTTAAATCTACATGTTGCAAGGTACTGTCCACTACAGCCGCTTAACACATTGAGCACTGCAATGCAATGACAATGACTGTCAGAAGAACAAAATTTCCCTGTACATTGTATACACTGTAACTGATTTGTAAAGCACATGGAAATACGACAATACTTTCCATTATATACACATGACCCATTTAAAGTTCTTGTATTTTACATTTTGTTTATATTCTTCTCTAAATCCTGTTCATTTCAAACAGGAATATCCATATACCTTTTCCCTGTTCATATGACAAAACAGACCGATCTGTTTGCATTTTCATTCTTAAATCGGTTTTGGTCATTTCTTGAAGAATCTTTTTTTAAACGTCTTAACCTACAGCGGAAAAGCTTATAAATAATTAGTGCGAAGGGATTTATTTGAGTGTGACCAGTAAGCAGATTGAAGTTTATGTTTAAGATGAGTGCTATTTCATAACTAAGCCAGATAATCCCAATTTTGTTTCAATCTTCGGATGGCGTTTTTACAGAGATACTTTGCATGATTTTGTAAAATTCCCGAGGTAATTGCTAGTTGGACAAAGACGAATTAAGACCAACATTTATCGTTTTGTTTTGTTACCCGCGAAAGTATTTAAACTGGCATGTGTTTAAATAGTTTGAAAGCCAATATTGGTTCAGTATCTGGAGAGAGATTTCCCACTTAAATCTTAAGTTACAACTTAAACAAGTATATTGAAACGAAGACTACTACTACTTCTACTACTACTACTACTACTACTACTACTACTACTACTACTACTACTACTACTACTACTACTACTACTACTACTACTACTACTACTACCACTACTACTACTACTACTACTACTACTACTTCTACTGCTGTTGCAGCTGCTGCTGCTGCTGCTACTACTGCTACTGCTGCTGCTGCTGCTGCTACTACTACTACTACTACTACTACTACTACTACTACTACTACTACTACTACTACTACTACTGCTGCTGCTACTATTATTATTATTATTATTATTACTCCTACTACTGCTACTACTTCTACTGCTGCTACTACTCCTACTACCACTACTACTGCTACTATTACTACTATTGCCACTGCTGCTGCTACGTTTATCACTACTGCCACTTCTATTACTATATCTGCTACTTCTGCAACAGGAAAATTCACTACTTCATCATTCCTTTGCAATTTTAACAATAACGGCAGTAAAGATAATAATAATAATAATAATAATAATAATAATAATAATAATAATGATGATGATGATGATGATGATGATGATGATGATGATAACTACAGTTGACACAAAATTTAATTGAACAAAAAGATGATGATGAAGAAGAAGAATACTCGTAATAACGATGAGGTCATCCGACTATGGTCGAACCTGATCACTAGTTACAATCATCATCGTCGTCGTCGTCATCATCTTCGTCGTCGCCGTCCTTATCATCATCATTATCATCATCATCATCATCATCATCATCATCATCATCATGAATATTATTATAAATGATATTAATCATTATCAGAATTTTTGTTATTATTTTATCTGTCTGAGGTACCCACAAAAACACTGATTAAATATACAATATGAGGGATGTTTGGAGGTACTTAAGCATCTTTCATTGTAAAATGTATTCCGATCAGACAAATTTCAGATCACTGACAAGAATCCATTCCAACTAATTATCAATGACATCTGGAATTGTGAAAGAAGCAGTTTGCTTTGCACACCTGGAGTCGTTCTGGCGGGCATCCCTTCACCGATACGACGTTAGTTGGGCTAATTTCCACCCCGAATGCCAACTTGGCACTCGTTCAAGGCTATATAACACTTGATTGTCATCTTGGAAGGATTACTTTACTAGGTAAGATTCCAACACGATACGAGTTGTGTCAAGACTCGGTCGGGAAGGAATTAATAGAGATTTTATCGCTAACGTCAGTCAAGAAAAAGATCTATTTGGAATCAAAGTCGCTGTGGGTCACGTCACAAAAACAATTATTTCGAGATTTTAAACAACGATTACCGTTAACTGTGAGAAGGTACTGCCGTCAAATGCGTTTTTCTTACCTTAGGAGGGTATGATTGAATGTTTCAGGATACATACATATATATTACAAATAATTCGAATTAAAACTTTAAGTTATATTAGACAAAGCAAAACTTAGAGCAGAATATGTTTTCGAGCCGCGTGAAAGATATTCTATTGCAATATATATATAAATATATATATATATATATATATATATATATATATATATATATAGATATATATATATATATATATATATATATATATATATAGATATATATATATATAGATATATATATATATATATAGATATATATATATATATATATATATATATATATATATATATATATATATATATATATATATATATATATATATATATATATATATATATATATATATATATATATATATATATATATCATACGACTATGAGGCATATAACTTACGTTTGTGTAGTTGCTTCCTCGCTTGATTTTATGAATTATATATGGATTTGAAACATATAATTTTTTATCAACCGGACTAAATATGTGAATATATTTACGCAAAAACCTGAGACAAA
This sequence comes from Atrina japonica, assembly GCA_030159075.1. Taxonomy (NCBI): domain Eukaryota; kingdom Metazoa; phylum Mollusca; class Bivalvia; order Pterioida; family Pinnidae; genus Atrina; species Atrina japonica. Next base: position 183,115 of record BROG01000216.1, on the reverse strand, counting down.
AGGGAGTGAAACCCTATGTTACCGTAGAGATACATGCAAAACCTGAAATAGCGAACAACAAGATCCTGTGTTACTTCAGAAATACGTGTAAAATCTGAGGTGTACCACACTTCAATATCTTATCTAATTTTCTGATTCACCGGATTTCTTAACGCAGCATCTCTTCATATTTTCAGGAAGAAACAGATTAGGAAAATTATACAGAATTTCTTTTATACAGATATAATTGAATTTGATTTTTCTGCAGTAGAGCAAAAATCCAGTAGCCACATTTCTTTTGGTGTGCATCTAGCGTTCAATAACACGGATTTATTAAACTGGGGTGTTTGCGCAGCTTGTATCCAAAACTTTTCTGAACCAATACAAAAAACAAAAACTAATCAACCGTATCGTACATTTGATTGTATTTTCTAATTATCTGATAGTCCATGGCATTTTTTCTGGCGAAATGAACATCCATTTTCAATTGATTTTGTTTGAATAAGGAAAGTTTGTAAACATTTCATTTAAATAGGGTATTTAGCTTCCATGCATCACTAAATTTATCACCTAACTTCATTTCATTTCAGAATCATGAACAAAATATCCAGATTATTTATAAAGCATGCCTAACTTTTAATCATTATCTTTCATCTTTCTCACCTAATTGAATTATGGTTTATGGCGGATTGGTCTTGTTTTTTTTTATACATTGTCTGGATTTCATATTATGGTGTAATCAATCACAAGTTATGATTTTCATTGCTATCACTATCTCATATTATAACAAATATGTACAATATAGTCGTTTTATAGTCTAAATTAACTCTTATTTAGTTCTTAATGGCATCCGTATGCAATCTTTAATACAGTAGGCCGTACGTTCTTATGCATTAGCCTCTGCAATACTGCCCAACAGTGAGTGCTGACAATGTATCTCTATGTACTTTCCCATGCAGAACTGTTACATGTTGCCAGTATATATACATGTATATATTTTATATATTGCCCCATATAATACCGTCCCACAGTGACAATATGTTTTTTTATTGCCCCTAACGGTACTGACAATGTATCTCAATGTACTTTCCCATGCAGAACTGTCACATGTTGCCAGTACATTTTTGTATATTGCTCCCATGCAGTATTGTCACACAGTGACAGTGTATCTCAATGTACTTTCCCATGCAGAACTGTCACATGTTGCCAGTACATTTTTGTATATTGCTCCCATGCAGTATTGTCACACAGTGACAGTGTATCTACTCACTGTCCCTTGCAATACTATCATACACTGGCAAATTGTATTTCTATATACCAGGTAAAAAAAACACAAAGATATTTGTGTGTCTGTACTGTGTCATGTAGTACTGTCACACAGTGTACAATGCTAAATATCTGTCACATATACATGTATTAACTTTCTGCACTCTGCCCCATGCAATATTGTCGCATAGTCTTTAGAGACAACTTGTTTCATGACAACACTGCACTAAATAGAAGACAATTATCTTCCCGTGATAATTCGGCTAAGGACAAGGAAAAAAAAGACACACTGTCTAGTTTTGACAATTCTGAATGAATCAGTCTATGTTTAGTTGTACTTCATTAAAAAGTACCTCAGAATGTACCGTATACATGTTAATTTTCGCCCCTGGTTATTTTCGCATTTTCAGACAGAAAAACATATTCCACCCCCGCTCTCATGTAAGGGCAAAAATAGAGAAAATTAAATGTGAGCGAAAAATTCAAAATATCAAAATACAAATGTATAAGGTATTTAGCTGTTAAATAGCAGTTGAAGGAAACGTTTATTTGAAACACGTTGATGAATTGGTTTTGACCTTTTGTATTATTTGTAGTTTTTCATTTTACACGTAAATTGAATTTTCTTAAAAACAAAGTCTTTCTGTGTCCTTGAAATACATATATCATTTATATATGTTTTGTACAATGTAACTTGGTCCTTCATAAGATATTACAATTACTTATTTTAACATTAAATTTTTTACATTCCTTTCCTATCTACCCGCTATGTTCCACTCTGTCGAGATTATTTCCCCGATACCTACAACTTCACAATATCCAACATTATCACTCCAGCAAATACAGTATTTAGTTTATTAATTACCAATATGTAAAATGAAGATCAAACAACATTGATTTTATACCCAATTACTTAATTACAATGCATACAAATGATGCTATTGGGATTTTGTACCTCTTATTTTTAGCAATTCTGTATAAATCTCATCAAAAGTAGGGAGCTAATATTTATAGCATGATAGAGGAAACTAGTGTTTTGAGAATACGTTTTCAGGCAAAAAACATTAAAAATGACCCCCTGTTTCCATTGCTGTATATTTTGCGTCTGGTAAGAGCTTTGATCACTCAATCGTGAAACTAAATGTATATTCGGTGAACTCAAGACCTTCGTATATGCCATACCCTTTAATAGTTATAACAGCGCAGTTGGGGCTGTTGTCGTGATCAAAATAAATTATTTTGCATAATGCACCAAATTGATTCCACAAGGCATCTGTTGAATGGGACACTGGAAAATTTATACGATATTTATCGCCATCTTTACATAATAAAAATTATTTCATATCTCAGTTTTATTTAAAGAATAATTTTGTGAGCCATCGTAATTAAATCTTTTTTGTAATGGTTACCGTTCTGACCTTGATTTTTGCGGTGATGAAATTGATCAACTTTGTTTTACCGTGGTGTCTAATTTGCAAAGTCGAACCGGATCTTTAGATATTTAAAATTTTTTATCGCTGTTGAATTTGATGTTATAGTTTTGATTATTTTTATTACTCACACGCCACTGAAAATATATAATCCTTTGCAGATGTTTTTTTCTAATCCGTTATATAAAACAGAATTTCATTGCACGATGCCTATGGATGTTCAAGATTATCTTCAATTATAATCTAGCATTTAAAACACCTGTATGTTCTGGGGATGATATTCCAAAATTTCCGGTGAAATTTGTCATAAACAGAAAAATTTAACGCGTGAAGCGACAAATCTACGGTTTTATTAATAAAGACCCATCTTTATCTTCTTCTGATGACATGCATATTGTTCCCTCCTAGCGACTGTTATAACAACTATGATACACATCAATATAGCTCTAATTAGCTAGTATTTCGTTGCCTTGAGGACTTCTACAATCTAAGATATCGCTAGTTTAATAGGATGTTCGCAAATTACCGTTCAGATCTAGATGAGGTCTCTGATTGCGGTAAATGCTAATGCGATAACACTACAAGTGCATAGCGTTGTACAAACACAATGTTCTTACCACCTAGATAAAATAGACATAATATAACTTAGTATAATACATAAATACATACAGTGTGACAAAAGATGCACACACTTGCCATTACTCAATGAATATTCATGAAAAAATAATTTAATTCGTTTATCGTGTCAATGTGTTTTTGTTTTCATTTAAAGAGCCGGTGCATTTTGACCATGTATATTTTTGCAAATTTGAATCATTTATCATGTTTTTAAGTCAATTACAATTTATAGTGATTTAGAGTGCGAGTACATTTTGCGACACATTGAATATTTTTTGCTATACAAATCGTAGGAATGATAAACACTTGTATTATAAATACCATATTTGAGTAGCTTTTTTTACAATAACTTAGGGGCCGAGTGGTTAGAGCATCGCGCTTTGAACCATGAAGTATCTCACTTTTTGTCATCGCAAGTTCGAGCCCCGCTGGAACCTAAGCAGATGAGAAAGTTTGCCAATTTCCTTGCGGAAGGTCGGTGGTCTCTTCCCGGGTACATTGTAATGGGGTTCTTTCCTCGACCATTAAAAACTGGTCGCCACCATATAACTGAGCATTTGTAGAGTTTGGCGTAAAACACTACTCAAAATAAATAAATAAATAAATAATATATATATATATATATATATATATATATATATATATATATATATATATATATATATATATATATATATATATATATATATATAAATAGATAGATAAATAAATGAATAAATAGATAAATACAATAACTTATTAACACTGACATTATAATTCATCGCATGATATACATGCTTAAACCCGTATTATACTGATTACAATTAGAGTAATTATGATATGTTGCAATATGATTTAATAATAATTACTATAATATTGTAGCAAGACATATATGTACAGTTCATAATACCTAATACTAAGTAATATATTGTCAGATCAAAATACCTTGTAGCAAGAAATATACACTACTGTTGCTGTATGTTTCCGTGTCTATTTCGGTCTATTACAGCGATATTAGTATTATAGTTTTAACCATGTAGGTAATTTACCTTTGATAAACATAATTCGTACTGATCCAGTTTCATTTACCTGTATTTACTGCTACTGAAAATATCAAAACACGTGCGTTTTTATTATCAAAAACCACGGAAATGAAATTGAAGTGATATTTGCATTTACATATCAATAACGTTTTACTATTCTCCATTTTACAAGAGAAATTCATATTTTCTTTGTTCGTCGTACAATACCATAATCGCCCACAGCACAAAACGTCTTTTGATAATGTCTTCACTATGAACTTATTTGTTAAAATATGACACTTCTAAAAAGTTTTTTACATTTGAATATATATATAAACATTGTTTTACATCTTTGGCATTAATCTCAAGATATACTAGTAACAAATAATATTATTTTAAGATTCTGTAAAAATATGAAATACTTTAAACATATTTGAAAGAATACCTACGAAATGTTTACAATACTCTTTTCGTTAATATGTTTTTGCTATATGCTAAAAAGAAAAACGATTTCCTACTTAATGATTAAAAGTTATCGAGGAAATGTCAGTTTTTACCTGAAAGAGATAAACGGTGTATATACAAATTGCAAAATTTTGTTTTAAACTCGTGTAAAACTGCTAAATCAATGTTTCCCTTTTTCGTAAATGTTTTAACATTAGATGTAGGGTTATAGACATCACAATAAACGGTAAATATATGCATTATTGTATATTATGTAATTTATATCACCGTAATTACCGCAGTAATGTCGATATCAAGTCCATTAGTAGTAGGTGGGTGTAGATTTCACTTCAACATTCTAAGCCTGAAACATACTTGGAGGTAAGAGAATTACTATACCGAAAATAGTGAATGGTCAGGAAACAGACATACACACACGCACACGCACATATATTTATATTTATATATATGAAAAATAATATTAATCTAATTTAGCATTTGGTATTTAATACGCTCGTGCTTTTCGATTAGAATTAAGAATGTAAAACTCAATGACACAGTTTTTGACAACAGATCTACATATGGAATTATAATCCGGGAAATGTTCTGCTTTTCCACCTTCTTTTTCTTTATTAATGACCTTACATCTACTGCTTACAGAGCAATAGTGTATATTACATCTGTATTTCAGTATAACATCATTTTTGTTTTCAATTGTTTAGGTAAAAAAGCATTATAAAATTTTGTGTAAAAGTTAGTTTCAGTTTTCATAGTAAATAAGAATTGGATATGAATATTTGTGACAATTTTCAAAATCAGAAACATAAGAATATTGCAGTATTGTTAAGTACTGAGACAATATTGCATGTCAACTAGTATCAATAAATTCGCGGACATTTATATAGCAATATTTATGATCTATTTCACGCGGCTAATTGTCAGACATCTCCCGCGTGGAGATAATTAATTGAAATGATACTCTTGGAGCATACTCTTAGCTTAAACACAAAATTAATTACACCCTAGTTCAACATAATGACACAATGATATGAAAATAATTGCATATCGTATTTTATGATACAGAAACCAGATGGTGTCTGCACTGTTTAGCAAGATATTAAAAAAGATTATGTCATAAAGATATTGGTTTGTTTGTTTCATAAGAATTAGTTAATCAGTATTGTGATAATGGTAAAATCAATAATAATAATAATAATAATAATAATAATAATAATAATAATAATAATAATAGTATAATAATAATAATAATAATAATAATAATAATAATAATAATAATAATATAATAATGATAATGATAATAATAATAATAATAATAATAATAATAATAATAATAATAATAAATAATGATCATAATAATATCAAATATGAATGAATAAATAAATAATGAGTAATTAAGTCAAACACATACTTGTTTTTGTTTTCAGATGTATATAAACACATGTACATATATGTTCTATATATCAAATTTGTTTATGGTTTACAAATGAAATTTATGTTTTCTTTTTAAAATAAAAACATTGTTTATTTAACTTTCAAATTTTATATAAAAAAACTCTTTGTTATCTTGACATGACTAGATATATTTACCTGTTTATATATATTTTTTCCAATTACTGATTAACCGTAGAATTTGTCATCGATATTTTACAGACAATGATTGTAGAGATAAATTTGAAATTCGGCAATCGTCTGTAAATTCATTCATACTTGTGGTTATTCTTTGTATCCCATTGTCTTCGTTGGTACAATATCTAATTCGAAGTGAAGCGAGCGTGAAATATTATTTTAATTGTTATTCGCTTTTACGAAATAGATTAAGGACATTGATTTATCAATTTCACATAGATTTCTGATTAAAGCACGCCCTTATTTGCTTCTGCGTTTATGTATTTAAGACATACATGCAGGTCAGTCTTATAAAACGTGGGTTCCCTCTGAGGATCTTACGAAGAAAACATAAATAAAACAACACGTGCATTATTTTTTACATGCGACAGTTGTTTATTTAAATTATCGACGTTTTCCCTCCCATCTCAACTCATTTTCCCGAAATTACATGGTTTTACGTAAAATTCATTTTATTCTCTATTATCATAAATTTCTCCTTAGCTTTGTTTGTTGACAGGAAACAAGGGTGTAATTGTTAATCGCTTCAGGTGGTTATTGTAAATATAACCAAGTTCCCGTCACACTCGTCTCCACCTGCTTCTATCCGCTACCCCGCCGCATCAGTAATGTTCTGCATCTCGACTACACTGAGCCGCTGAGAAATTGAGACTCTACCCCTTAAGTCTGAAAACACATAATTATGACTTGTAAATTTCGTCGCAACAAAGACCTTAAAACTTCCCTTTGTTACTTTCTTTGTTGAAAAAATTCGTTACTTTACATAACAAAGTTGAGAGTTCAGATTCATCAACGCTTTGGACTATCTTCGTGGTGAGATTCGGTTTCATGGACCAGTTGCCGTTTTTTTCTCTCCAGAAATTGTTTTGTTATTATAGGTTGGAGTGTGCCATCTGATAAATCCAAACGTTTGTTTTACTATTGATCTTTGAAACATATTCTATATGTAAGAGTTTTACTTTTAATACCTTTTTTCTTTCGGAAATATATATTTTAATTACATAAAATTCTAGCGCAACTGATGAAGTCAGAAGACAGAAACGATAGTCTAGAGCATTTGTTTTGGCCTCTTTTGTAAAACTAAAACGTGGGCATCGTTGATAACATTTATACTCAAACATAAGGAAACGTGAAATGTAAAACAAAATGCATTCATTTCTTGAGTTTTTCAGAAAAAACTATAGATTTTTGTTCCTAGTACAAATGTATATCTATTTCATAAAAAAAGAATGAAGTCAAACATGACTAACTTTATCAAATTTTGCTCTCAAGCTTTTGTTTGCTTTTTAAAAGGTGTTTTACACCACATATTGTCTTTGAATCTTAAGGTCATGATAAAAAATCTGTAGCATTTCTGTGATCTGACCATTTATATTTCAATCAATGCCCTGCTGTAGAAATTTGGTGTGGAATTTTAACTGTACTTATCCCCGATTTTAAAGTTCAAACACACTTCTTCACTGTGTCTTCATTAATCCTAGTAGTTTTTTTTTCTGTCGTATTTCATATTTAAATTCTATCACACATGTGATATCGTCCTTTTGATGACAAAATATGTGTTATGTTATTTTATTGAATTTGAAAAGTTTTGCGTTTTAAAGGTCATTTGTAACTAATGATCCCTCCACAAATTTATCGGTGTATAACACGGTCTCAGTTTGCCTTAAAATTTTGCATATTGTCTTGTTTTGAGGGTAAAATTGTATTTTGGCATAACCTTATGTTTCTGATTAACACTTTAGGACCTCAACATAATTACATTGACTTAAACCAATATAAAAAAACTATAATTGCATGTAATTTGACATTTTTCTCAAGGGGTTTTACAACATAATAGTCTCTATAAGGAACTGGCAAAGCGTCTAAGATGGTGTTTGTCCAATATTCACCAGATTTGTATAAGTATCGCGAGCATCCTGAAGATGTATACTTTGGTAGCTGAGATTTATATATGGTGTAGTTTTTTTCTCCACTTTGCGCTTTACTTATGCTTGTATTCAATTCTAAAGGAGTATTAACATTACAGTAATGGATGATAGTTTTAAGTTAGTAGATACATTTTGTGATAGAAAAAATAACAAATTTTCATGAAATTTTGTGTAAAAAATTAAAAGTTTTCTTTAACTCTAAAATCGTCAAACAGATACAATTAATTATTGGATATTCAGAGTTCTAAACTTCTAATATAAGAAACTTTTACATAACTTATTCACTGTAGTAGATAGCAGAATGTCAATGAGAATGCTTTGTAAAATTTCTATTTTTTTTTTTTTTGCCTTATGCAGATTTTCATAACATACAAATTAATGTCTGACACAATATAGCATTGCCATGTTGTAAATTTTGAATTTACCAGATGGGTGTCAATACAAAATTTACATCATGGTGGCATAAAAAACAACAACAACAAAAACAACAAAAACAAAAGAGCAAATTCTATATTTCTGACACTTTTTTTCTGATGTGAATTTTATGTATCCATCACGTGATTTTAATAATCTTATAACGAGATGTTAATTGACCGTTGTGAAGGAAAACCTTTATGATATGTAATGTATGGTGTTCTATCTGTTTAATGATGGAAGAATAAGTCTTGGGGTATCATACAAAACAGTAGTGGATTTTACAAACATCCAATTCAGAATTTCTTGAAAATATGAGATTTAAGGAGAAGAGAGACAAAAAAGTAGTTAACAAGTACTCGTACTTCAAAAATGGAAGTAACGACAAATATATAATTCTTGTAAAAAGTAGAAGTGGATTTGAAATTTCTGAAAAGTAAACGCTAGTGGGATTCGTAAGGTAAAAACAGAACTCTTCTTTTACTATCGCTGTAATCAACATGCCGAAAATATCACTCGGTCCCGTTCTTCGTATGATTGCTGAGATATTACGTGCAATTTCTATATCCTCTCGCTAAATTAAAAATGAAATATTTTCATTTTTCTCTTTGAAGAGACGTTTTCATGCAAGATAGAAGATTTTAATTTGTAGATTATTAGGAGAGTAGAAAGATGAAGGTGGGATACTTGTGCATGAATATTATTTTCAATTTGTTATCGACATAAACACATCTATAATAATAATCTATGATGCATTACATATTCTATATTATCGCCAAAATGAGTTAATTCACAAAAGTTGGAATTAGGATGACACGTTAGATAAACGTAATATTGAAAACCACCCAACGGTGCAGGTGTATTAAAAACACGAACCTTAGAAATTAAAAGCAAAAGACATTTAACTCACTTGACGATTCAAATATTATTTTAATATCGTTAGAGGAATCTTTATGAAGATTGATATCAGAAAAACAATAAATCATTTTGTTTTCCAATACAAGCTTTTTATTTAAAACTTACGGTGAATACACCTAGAAGTTTACCAACAGATAAAACTCTGAATATTAGAAAATGCACATTTTAGTCTGATTTTCATCTAAACCGTAAACAAAGATGAATATTGGTAGATGTTATCAGTCTTTGACAGTTGTTTCAAAACCTCACGCCAAGACCTGAATTCAAGTGTAATTATAGAAAATTAAAAGCCCGTATTAACAGAACATGAAATCATCGCTAGTAACAATGTTAAAACATTGTAGTAAATATATTTATCGCGGAACAGTGTTGGAGAAATTGCAGAAATTGGGTTTTGATTAATTGAAATTGATTGTCAAGAGAATCTCGTTTTGTGAAAAAAGCGCCATTTTGATTGCAAGAACCCCAAATTAAGAAATTTTCCAGCATAATGAGTTACAATATAACATACACATACATATGTTGCCACTTTGTTGGAAGACCGACTTTTTAGATATGAAACGAGCCTTGAAATAGTTTGAAAATACTCCTTTGTTCAATTTCTAAAGGTTGTCTTCTTGAAAACTTCACAACCTTGATGGTTCTCCTAATACTAACTTACAATGATCACTATTTTGTCAATTGTCGTGTTCTAGGGCAAATTTATCAAGGCATATCGTAAAAATACAGACCCTTTTCCATATAAATTTATCGTGCTTCAATGCAATATTCAATAGTTTTAGAGCGCTCAGCGGGTCGCACGGAGAGTTTCATTGTTCGGTACACTGTATCGTGTCTTCTCCGTGAATTTCTCTACTCTATGAACCAGATTCAATAATGGAAAACAGAATTAAATCGTTATGCTGATTTTAATTTCAAAAAGAGTCCAAAATTAGTAATAACATGATGATTGGAAGAATCAAATACTAAA
>BROG01000216.1:65000-170000 GCA_030159075.1 Atrina japonica | reverse complement strand
TGTTTGGATTGTGTCTTCTTTAAAAGGTGCGCCAGGTGCGTTGAGCACTTGGATTATTTATTTAAAGGTGACGATATTCTGTATGCCTACTTCATTTTCCCTTGGTATATTATGCATGAAATATCCATCGCTCAAACTTGCATATTAGTTTGTGTTGAATTTTATGCGTTCAAAGTTAGCAACGCTACAAACCACAAGCAAACGAGTGGTTATTAACAAGACATCTTGTAGAAGAAATATTCGATCAGACTCTGTGAATATGTAAAATATATACATGTATATCTGTCTCTGCCGATCAGTCTGTCTGTCCGTCTATCTATCTATTTCTGTCTGTATATCAGTCTGTATATCTCTATCTATCTGTCTGTCTATCTATCTTACTGTGTCTGTCTATCTCTATCTATCTATCTATATGTCTGTCTGTCTGTTTGTCCGTCTGTCTCTATCTATCTGGCTGTCTATCTATCTATCTATTTATTTATCTATCTATCTATCTATCCATCTGTCTCTATCTATCTATCTATCTGTCTGTTTGTATGTTTGTCTCTATCTATCTCTCTGCCTATCTATCATGTACAACTACAACTCTTTAACTTATTTCGTATAGACTAGGCAATCTTGTTTTATCACGATAACGACAAAAGCGATGTCGACGACGATAATTGCATGGAAACTTTAATATCTATTTCTTTTAATTCCCACTGGAAATATCTGCTCCAAGAGAGACCTGACTACGTCCAGCAATCATCCAACAATTTATTCTGCCCTTAACATTCCTAATTCTTTCTATGATGTACTCCTGACAAAATTATTTCCATCGGAAATTTATTTCATTAGTTCACTAGGAAAGAATCGGTTTCCGTGATTAGAAATTCGACTCTTCTTCTTCTAATCTAGCCAAGAAGCGACTGATATCTTTTAGTTGGTCGTGTTTTTGTGACAACATTTCGCATATTATTTACATAATTTTTTACATGTGTTTTTATTCATTTCCTAACATGAGACGGGGTTTTGTCGTATACGTTGAAGGAAGGTCGCTATATATTGATGGTGATATTAAGATTCTTTTTTTCATAATCCTATAGCGACAAACGCTTGGTATTACTTGTAAGATATTCATGCCAACATAGATTATCATGTCCAGATCTAAGGTGACTGTGTCAGATTGTCTGATCGTCAACTTGTCAAATGATTGTGTCATTGTGTCGTCACATGACTCTTCCAACTGTAAATGTGACTTTGTCAAGTTAGATAACGAAACAATATAACAGCAAACAAATCCAAAATGAATAAACAAAACTAACAAGGATTCAATTGAACTAAACATATAAGTTCAATTTTGTTTCATTCACGCAATTTCATTTTGTGCTATAACTAAGTAAACTTTCTTTAAATCTACATACGTGTACATTGACATAATTTCTGATGGAAAAAGTACACAAATCGCAATGATTTCTCAATAGCCATGTCACCTTATCAGATGTTTTGTCGACCCTCATGTCAACTCGTCATATTTTCTGCTGACTCGTCAGATATCCATATCAACATGTCATATGTTCTGATGACTCTTAAGATATTCATGTCAACTTCTGTTGACTCATCAGATAGCCATGTTAACTTGTCAGGTGTTCTGTTGACTTATCAGGTAATCATGTCCACTTGTCAGATGTTCTGTTCATTCTTCAGGTAACCATGTCAGCTTGTCATATGTTCTGTTGACTCTTCAGGTAACCATGTCAGCTTGTCAGATGTTCTATTGACTCTTCAGGTAACCATGTCAACTTGTCATGATATGTGATGCTGACTCATCAGATGATCATGTCAATTTGTTGTCAGATGTTGTGTTGACTCTTAAGGTATTCATGTCAACTTGTCATATATTCTGTTGATTCATCAGATAGTCATGTCGACATGTCAGTTCTGTTGACTCTTCAGGTAACCATGTCAACTTGTCAGATGTTCTGTTGACTCTTAAGATATTCATGTCACCTTCTCATGTGCTGTCATGATGTGCTGTTGACTCATCAGATGATCATGTCAACTTGTCAGATGTTCTGTTGACTCTTAAGATATTCATGTCAATTTGTCATATATTCTATTGACTCATCGATAATCATGTCAACTTGTCATATGTTCGATTGACTCGTCAGATAATCATGTCATGCTGTATTGTCTTGTCTGAAAATTTTGTTAACGTTTTATTTGTTCTGTTGATTTGACATATACTCATGTCAACATATCAGGTTGTCAGACTTTCTGTTGACTCGTCTGAAAATCATGCCAACTTATCAGATGATCGGCTGTTTGGTTGACTCATCTGAAAATCATGCCAACTTATCAGATGACTGGCCGTTCTGTTGACTCATCTGAAAATCATGTCAACTTATCATCAGATGATCGGACGTTCTGTTGTCTCGTCTGACAACCATAATTATGCTTATTAGATGATCGGACGTTCTGTAAAAACGCAGTTCTACCACGTTTTATGCCATATGTATAAGTCTGGAAATATCTACTGTTTAAAGTAGTTCCAGCATGTTGTCTACTAAATCATGCTTATGAAAGTTCCCATACAAATGTATACCTTTTCTATAATAAGTCCCGTATTTAATGTATTAAAATCATTTTTATAACTTTTTCCTTTATGTACAAATTTTGCACAGAATTTTGGTATTTTTTTATTATTTTTACAATCACGTGATGGAATGAATCAAAGATTTTATGCGTTACTAATAACAATGTAATTAGAAGGAACTCTGAGACCTGTATTATCTGGCGCTAGGGGAATGAGAGAGAGAGATGTGTTATTAGGGTCAATCTTGGTCAAAGTAAACTTTAATTTGTTTTAAGACTGTTATTTGTTTCACTTGGGTGATAATTATTAGTTTCCGGGTAACCTCGATAAAATAAATATGATACACTTGTTGCAAATTACACGCACCCTAGCATTTAGGATTTAGATACGAATTATTGGCCAGCTTTTGATGTGGTCGTTTAAGTATTGGTATTATTATTATTATTATTATTTTTAGACCATCGTTAAATTTATGGGACAAATTTTACGATTTTGGACAAAATGTTTCAGGTTCTTTTTTTCTTAATTCCAGTGTACATTTAATGAGAAAACACTAGAACACGAAGTGTAATATTTGCAGTCATTGATGTTTTTGGGGTACGTAATCTAGCCAATCACCACCATCATCCGTCACTTCCTGCACTCAGATAGCGCCATTTTATATTGTACCAGTTCCGAATGTCAACCTGAACGATCTGTAGACTTCTAATGCTCGAAAACGTGACAAAGTTCAAAAGACGGGTTGACATGCACATGCGCGTGCTCCAACTGATCCCACCATCGACCTTGATATAATTTTAATTCCAGTTTTCATTACTAGTAGCTTCGACATATATATATATATATATATATATATATATATATATATATATATATATATATATATATATATATATATATATATATATTATTTGGGGAGGTGTTGGAGGATAGATTCGAAGTATTAGTATGTAAAGGAATGGATTACAGTATATATATAATGATATACTCCATTACTCTCAAATCTGATACAGAAACCATGTTAATTGAATAAAATTCCAAAAGTTTGGTGTTACTGAAGTGCATAAGTAACAAATTTTGTAGGTATATATTCCATGTCAAGTAAATATAACATTGACACATGTAGCATCTACCGCATGTAGATCTTTTAAATTAATAGTTAAATCAATGTCATGTAACTGTTGTGTACAGGTGGCGCCACTGTACACCAGAAAGACAACTTTCAGTATTTGATTTCACAATTTATGGGATTGTTACGCGCTCAAGGTCTTCATGGATTGACGGGGAGGCGGCCAATATCAGAGTTACAAAGATTGATGATGGAAGGGTAATGTTATAGTACATTCTGGCATGGTGTTAAGTTTCTTCTTTATAAATCTTTATAGAATTTAATCAGACTTTAAAGAAGTATTCCTCGCGAGACGGCGATCATGCGATCTTACACGAAAGATAAATTACATCTACAAATATACAGTCCATCGTTCTGACCTCGAAAATAAGTAATTTTATCGTTATCATTTCTTTCCCAACACAACACGACATATTTTGTCCAAAATCATTACACAGATTCATTGACAGTGTTTTTTTTTATTTTTTTTTTTTAAAGAAAGAAACAACTTGAGTCTCTGGGTATAAAAACTCCATCCTCCTGTTCTTAACTTCTCGGAAAAACAGACTTCGAAAAACAGATATCTTAGGTTGCAAATCAGCTTTTAAAATTGTGCAGACCGTTAGTCTGTGTTGAAACATGTGTAAAGCTTAATTTGATTGAAGTTTGATGAAACTTTTGCGCATGACACCCATCAGAGAAATCAGAAAACTTTGCCGTCTGCTGTCACGGGGCTTCAGTCATTTTCATTTCTATCTTGCCGTCATTGAAGACATCACGTGCTTTTGATTGATCCCGGACAGTTTTAACTCCCTGATGGGGATTACAGATAGAAGTAATTAATGACAAAACATGTAGACACGATGTCGGTAGCAGAATAATTAACGTAGACCTAAATATTACGCATATTCTTGGATCTAATCAGAGCGGACGTGCGCCCCCTTAAAATTGACCAAAAAATGTGTAAAACCTTCAATTTTTTTTAAACAGGTGAAAAACTGATAAATTATCGAAATGTTTTCACCTCGCTACACTGGGCGATGATATTCCTGACTTGCGAACCCTCTAACTTGAAACCCTGAATCTGTTTCTGCTAATTTAATGAATCGACAGCTTAGCTCGGAAAAATGGATTTCACTATTTATTCTCAGTAACTGTAATTCAGCAATTTTGATTTTGTCGGTTTCTGAATTTGGTTTTTATTCAAAAATATGATAATTGAAAAATGTCATGTGAAATTTGAAAGGGGGGGGGGTAGAGCTGGTGTTTTTTTGTTGTTGTTGTTTTTCTTTTTGATAATATTTTTATTGTCTTCTATCAGTGAGTTACTCAGATATCGATATTTATGTTTTGGAATTTATGAATTACGTCACAGATCCATTCATCATCGTTGAAATAAACGTCGAAATGACGTCGCAAGAATTTTACTGCCACGAACAAAATTTGAGAAGATAAATTATCACCTTGAAAAACATAAAAATTGTGTATATTATTCAAATACGATAGCTCCTACGCTGATTTTTGTGGGAAAGTTTGCCAGTTTACTTGCTTAAGGACGATGGTCTCTTTCCGGGTACATTGTAACCGGGTTCTATACTCTAGCCGCCACCGCACAACTGAAAAATCATTGACTGTTGCGTAAAACGCTATTCCAATCAGTAAAAAAACCTCTTTAACATCTCTCTGGTATCAGTAGGTTTACGTTTGTCTCGTTCACTTTATAATCAAAACTGGTAATTTTACGTGCGTGTTTATAAGGGGCACCCGTAGATTAAACCCAAAATAAATTCTTTGATCTTTCTGTATCTTAAAGAGCTGATACAGATGAACAATTTCCGAAATATACTTATAGTTTTCGTAAAGGAAAGTAGCGAACACTGCTAAGTAAGCCTTTATCAAACTGGGAATAAATGAGGGAAATGTTGATAAATTGTTTGGAACACCTTGACAATAATTATTGTAAATTACTTTATCAGTAAAAGGGACTAATTTTTACGCTGGCGATTTGGTACATGGTTTGGTAACTGAGTCGTAGGCATTTACGAATTCCACAACATGTGCTCGTCTCACAGGATGGAAACTAGATTTGTTCAAAAGAAGCTATCTATTTCATTTCCCGATAACTACCTTACCTTGATCAAAGTATTGAATTAACCAAATCATGTTCATATATTTGTTACGACTGTGTTGATATCACAAGACGACAAGCCTTTGTTTTGGTAAACCGGACGGTATTCGCGGCAAAGTAGACAAACTGAGATAAACAGGCGATCAACTTGATAATTTTAAGTCCTCAGAAGCGTGCCGCAAAATCATTCTGAAGCTTGGATGGTATGTATTTCTTGGTTTTGGAATTATAAGGGATTTCCCTGTAATACTTTCCGAATCTATCAAAAAGTCTACCATTCCTTAACTGTAATGGTACACAGGACTACTAGATACTGGACCTCTTATTGCCAGATCTCTCACAATGTTACATGTGGCCTTCGTTCTACCTACAACATTAGAGTCCAGCCGGCGGCAGGTTGGTTTCCTGTCTTTCGGATGAGACAGTAAAAACCGAGGTCCCGTGTCACAGTAGGTGTCGGCACATTAAAGAACCCTTACTGCTCAAAGGCCGTACGTGCCGTGCATTGGCCAAAATTTGAAGCCCTTCACCGGCATTTGGTGACGTCTCCATATGAGTGAAATATTCTTGAGTGGGACGTTAAACAACAATAAACAAACAAACATCTACCTACAAGAACCATAATAATAAACAACAACAATAGAAATCAATAACAAAAGAAGAAAAAGACCAACCACAACAAATATCAGAGTGTGGTGACTATATTGTCCAGCGTGTAAGAGAGAAAGAAAGAGAGAGTGAGAAAGAAAATGTATCGGATTACTTTTTATATCAAGACAAACACTGACAAAATTATAGTAATTACGAAAATACACTCTTCTAATATTTTCGTGAACCCGAGATTTAGTCTATCAGCGATGAATAATAACAACAATATTCATGTGTGTCACAAGTGCGAACCCATTTTCCTCACGAAATCCTAAAACAGATAATCTTTCAAGTAGAAATTTTACTATCAATTCATGATATACGTTGGTGTTGAAGAGTTCGTGTTATTTATGTCGAGATTTTAAAAGCTGCGGTCCGTATGCGTATTCCAATGTGACGACTGTAGGAGTGGAGAAGATTCGAGGGTCCTTTTCTGCACAGGCGGTAGGGGTTTGACAAGGTGGATACTGAAGCCCTCGTTGTTGCATCATTCGTACAATGCACTTGAATCAATATAAGATCAGTTCCAAAACCAGTAGATTTCCCGTTTTTTTTGTGTGATAAAGTCTGTATTTTTACATCTGGCTGTATTTTATATATGGCTGTATAATTCTTTGTGTCTATATTATATAGCTGTAGTTCACATCTAGTGAGACACTTGTCTGTAATGGAAGTCTGACAGGTACAACCCATATGCAACACTTTTCTGTGATGGAACCACACCTTACCCAAGTAGGACACTTTTCTGTAATGTAAATCTGACAGGTCAAGCTTGTGTAAGACACTTTTCTGTAATGGCAGTACAGTGGTGGGACGTAAGTGAGTTCCTAAAGTGTATTTTCACTATATCTTATAAGTTAAGTATTTTTTTTCAATAACTCCTCTAGAATTCGTCGTTTATCCTATTTTGACAAAACTTGATCCACATGAAGTTAAGATTTTGGTTTTCATAATCAAGAAATATCATTGCAATCTATTGATTATTTCAAGGGAAATACACCATTCTTCATGAGAGTAAATTTCTAGCCACCCATTTCCATGTAAATTACAAAGATAATGAATGGATTTATGATGTAATTTATAAACGCCAAAATAAAACCATTGACACCTAAGTCATTTATGGAAGTAAACTTATGAAAATATTATATTATCAATTTGTTTATTTATTTTGGATATCTACTGAATTCAGAAAACAAAATCAAACAAATGCCTAATTACTAAGAATATATAGTGTAAGACATTTTTGAGAACTCACTTTTGTCCCACTACTGCATGCCTCACCTGAGTGAAATACTTGTCTGTCACTGGGAATCTGACAGATCAATCCTGTATACTAAGGCACTTGTCTGTAATGGAACCACGTCTCATCTGAGTAAGACATTTGTCTGTAATGGAGCCACGCCTCACCTGAGTAAGACACTTTTCTGTAATGGAACCATGCCTTACCTGAGTGAGACACTTGCCTGTAACATTAATAAATAACTTTCCTTATAGAACATTTGTCTGTATTGTACATAGTAGTATCTAGCTACCTGTATATTACGGCATATGTGTCTATGTATCAGGACATTTTCTGTCAATTGTAACAGAATCTATATAGGACATGTGTTTATATAGGACAGGTGTCAACTGGACATATGTTTATATGGGACAGGTGTCAACTAAACATTCGTCTATATAGGACAAGTGTCAATTGGACATGTATCTATATAGGACAAGTGTCAACTAGACATGTATCTATATAGGACAGGTGTCAACTGGACATGTCCAGTTCCCCGTTTGTGTGTACTGGACATTTCCAGCTCTGTATGTTTTCTTTTATTATTTCTGTGTCTGTGATACTTACGTTTGTATTCCACATATGGTTGTATTTTACATCTGGCTGTATTCCACCTCTGACTGTCTGTATTTTACATATGGCTGTATTTCACATCTGTCTGTATTTTACATATGGCTGTATTCCACATCTGGCTGTATTATGTTTTTGGCTGAAGTTTTACATCTGTCTGTATTTTTACATCTGGTTGTATTTTACATATGGCTGTATAATTGTCCATGTCCATTCTCTATATCTGGTTGTATTTTACATGTCTGTATTCTA
Source organism: Atrina japonica (assembly GCA_030159075.1). Classification (NCBI taxonomy): domain Eukaryota; kingdom Metazoa; phylum Mollusca; class Bivalvia; order Pterioida; family Pinnidae; genus Atrina; species Atrina japonica. The sequence goes on along the minus strand of BROG01000216.1, from coordinate 161,440 downwards.
TCATTCTATATGTTGAAACCTTTCCTATTTTACAAATTGCATATACATAATAATATGACCATATATTCATTAATTTCACCTTTCTGTTATTGACACCTGTCCAGAAACTATCGATACCTATATACATGTATATATATATATATATATATATATATATATATATATATATATATATATATATATATATATATATATATATATATATGTGTGTGTGTGTGTGTGTGTGTGTGTGTGTGTGTGTGTGTGTGTGTGTGTGTGTGTGTGTTACTTTAATTTGCACCTTTACACACTAGACACTCAAAGAGGAAAATAAAATAAAGAGATCGTAAATGCTGCTGTCACCTGTATGAACTGTACCTGTTGTTACCTATGAAGAAGAATCAGATCTAAGACTTTAAAAATGGTTGTGACTGTACCCTCGCCAAGCGCTCGTTATACGAAGTGAATGTCTCGGATTAGACTTTAAAAACCGAGGTACTGTTCTACGATACGCTTGGCACATAAAGGAACCTTCGCTGAATTGGCGTCTGTCCATAGCACAGGTCAAAATTTCTAGCGCCCTAAATCTAGTGACATCTCCATATAAGTGAAAAATTCTTGGGGGATGTAAAACAAATTAAAACATTTTGCAGAAACAACGGTTATACTATTGGGACTATTTTAAAAACGTTAAATTTTATTTTTATGTTCTTTTAAAATAAACAATTTCAAAACTTTTTTCCGTATTCCGTTTTGCTCGAAATAAATACCCCAGTTTTATTTCTTTCCTAGTTTAAATCCAAAGTGTATTTTTATGAATAAATTGTTATATGAAGTTGGATGAGACGACAAAAATCTGAAAATTGTAATTACAGATTTCGGATAAACGTGATAAATTTACAACCGCTGAAAAACCTTGCAAAACAGATGTAAAATTTTACTTCAAGCTTCAGTTCTTACAGTAAATATTGACTTATTCCCATTTTCAAACGCAAAATGGGATGGTATCCAACTTCAAAGCTAATGCGAAAATTCTTTTGATTTTTAATTAGTTCGCGTACAAACAAGTTTAAATTCGTTCGCATTTGTTTACTGTACGTATGGATTGAGCTTGGGTGACATTTCTGACCACTTGGTGTTGTTTTGACAAGGTCTCTTATTCTATACAAATATGCCTTGGGGTATAAACAAAAACTAAGAATTTTTGTCAATAATTGTATACTACTTGCCATGCTAAAAGCTTGTATGTGCTTCTAGATAATGCTTAAAGTACACACGCGAAACAAAAGCAGATTAGACTTCAGTTTTACTGTTACATTCGCTATATAGGATAACGAGAATATAAGAAGAGTATAATTCGGAAGGTCGACCAAATTGCATTAGACAAGGAGTAAAACTATATATGTCGGAGTATAGTTAGGCCTACTTAGATATATTTATTTTCTCAGACTCTGAAGTTTTAACGGAATTAGTAGAAATTGATAGTGAGAAAATTTTACTTCTCTTTCAACCATGTATTTTTTTAAGATCCGCCCAACAAAACGAACGAAATATATATATATATATATATATATATATATATATATATATATATATATATATATATATATATATTTGTAATGTAAGAACGCATTTATTTTGAGATATATACTACTGCAGAAATAAACTATTACACTTACAAATAATGAGAGAGAGAGAGAGAGAGAGAGAGAGAGAGAGAGAGATATGTCTGACCTATTTTAACACCTGATCACCCGTAACTTGACTCTCTTAGATCAAGTGTAACATTCCTTTATAGATTATCATGAAAGTTGTTGTACAAACAAATTCTGTTAGATATTTATTCTTTAAATTCTTGAACAAATAACTATCCATTGCGTTTAATGGCCAAATGTTTCCATAGGCTAACCGACAGTGTGAAATTCTAAAATGCTGCTGTTTAAACCAGTGTATCGATCTCTGGCCGGTAGGCCTTTAATTTAGCTACATTATGTAGCTATACAAAATCTGCAAATTGCTGTAAATTAAATTGTTTCATAACTAAAGTCTATTGTGTTGCGGAATCATTAAATTTCATATTGAATTGTGTATACCAATGGGCCCTAATGAGCCGATTGCGACACACATAATTGACGATTGCTGCCGTTACGACGTAAGCTTTTGATGGTACTGTGCCAGCTACATTGTACCGACCGTGAAAATCTATAGAGGCGGCTATTCATAGACCTGAATAGAATTTGTAGCTATTATCTTCTACTACAAAATATATTGTTAGAAATTTGAAAGAGACTTTTCTTATCGAGTTACATATTACACTGGCTAGGAGAAGGGGTCCTTTTTAAACAGTGAATAAAGTTTATTGACAACAATCAGAAAGGTTTATATTAAGGTTCATTTTCTAGCTGTTTGCAAAGCGCGCACGCCATACTTGCTACAGCCGTACAGAGATGGCGAGTGTGTAAAGAAGAAATAGGGTTTGGTGCTTTTTCTTTCCCCAAGGTATTAAGATGGGAATTTTTATTAGAAAATGCAGGTCAGAATGGAAGATAGTTTTAAATAACTGGTAAGTCGTGTAACATTCTAGTGTCATATATTTTTGTTCGAATGCTATTGTTTTCTTGTAAATGACTTCAGTAGATGTGTTATTTTCCAGGACACAATTTTCATTTTCAACAACATTTCTTACTACAACGCCATTTTGTTTTAACAGCTACGGTTTATAACCGAGTACGAGTGTTAGAACGATTGTCCCCGTATTCCCGAAATGTTACAATTCACGGATGGGTGAATTTTTGTCTGTTAATTTAAACTCTGGATCATTGTCGCGCATGTTTAAATCTTGGACCTTGTTTTTTCCTCCCTGTATTTTTTTTATCGGTGAATCTTTTGATAATATCGCACAAGAATTTTCTGTGTAAATCATTTTAACCCAGCAATTTTAAATTACTTTACCGGGCACCTGTTTCAAATTTCATTACACAATCACTTTTTTTATCTGATTAGATGAGGACTATTTACATTTTCAAAATTATGATTAAAAGATATGCAAATATCCAGGCAAAATACTTAAAAATAAACTTGGTACCAGTGTATAATGAATATTATCATATTATATTATTATGAAGATGTATCATTTCTATAAAATTTTTAGGAATACAAGCCACGTCCGGTAAACAAATCAGTAACGCATAGGTTTAAGTGGAGTGTAAGAACGTCTCGCAGTGATAGTCTCTCTCTCTCTCTCTCTCTCTCTCTATATATATATATATATAATTCACTTTGATCTTGCATATATTCCTTTAATTAAGGTATGTACCAATTAGTAGTAATTTAATTTAACCGTGTTCGCAAGAATGTCGCCCTGTTTGATCCCTTAAGCGACATCGCCTTTTCCTTTTGTCTACCGACACGCCTGATTGATACGAACATGAAACGACGGTGTCCTCAGCTATCAGATAAGCTTTTCACACCTATGTCTCTAAAAAGTATCCCCTCCAACTATTTCTATTAATTAGAATCAATTGTACTTTCTTTTGACAGTAATTAGATAATTACTTCCAATTTTGTTTGTGTCGAGTTTTAAGCGTCTTTCAACACCTTAAAACTAAAATACTTAGTGTCAAAAACGTTCACTGATTGTCGTAACCTACTTTTCACAGGGGAGGGTGGGAAGTCGAGATTTTTCACATTTTATAATTTTCAAAATACAGTCCTTCAACATATAATAAAATCATTTGGTGTAGGCTTAACTCCTCTAAAAACAGAAAAAAGTAAACTGTATTAAAAATAAATGAATAAATAAAAGATTTACTGTGGAATGATAAAATTTTCTGATACCTTTGATAAACGTTTTTCATGTGTTTATGTGTGTGTGTTTAGAAAATGCAGACCAGTTTATTATGAAGAATTGCCTCTTAACTCCGGTATGTTTCAATTTTTATTGCAAAAAGTATAGCATATACACAACAAAATTAATGCAGAGAATTAGTATGGTGAGAAACATCAAAGATACCTGATGTAAAAGGTAAAACTGTAGTAAGTGAGAGAGAGTGAAATTTATATAGAGAGAAATCAAAATGTCTAGTGACACATACGCAAGCGCGCGCCCACACACACACACACACACACACATATATGTGTGTGTGTTATAGGGTATGCTTATTAAAAAATTGAAAAAAAGAATATATAAGTGTGTCATGAAGATGAAAACTTTATTTCTTAAAAATATTATGTACAAAGTATTTGATTTTTGTTTCTCTCTCTATATATATCCTGTATTCATATGAGGAACAAAATAATTACCTTGAAATATATTATATACATGTATTTATTTGGTCATTATGTAATTAATTCAAGGAACTAATTGTGAAAATGTTTTGATATTTCTGACTTGTCTCATTGCTGCTATCTAACACAGGATTAAAATCTTTCAATTTCATATTTCATGGTCTCTTGTTGCTACAATAGATAAGTTACATGTTTAATGCCATAAACATTATAATGACTACAGTAATACTTCTGGCATTTCATTTAGGTATTAATTAGTTAGCCATTACCTGTTAAAAAATATACAGTGATATATATATATATATATATATGTGTCATGAAGTGTATATATATATATATATATAAACTAAAGTAAGGGGTATGTGGAATATATGTTTAAGTATTAATTTTCATGGTCATGGATATCTACATGTAAGACCATATTGTTTAGGTATGTACATATTTTAGGACATTTCTAAAGGTAAAGTTAATTTAATTTCCAGGTAGCCTAATAAGAAAGATAGATCAGATATAAGCAATCTTATTTTCTTTGACTGTCAAAACAAAGTCTAACTTCATTGGATGAGTCAGAAAATTTGTTTTACAGGTGCTTTGAGTAGCCAGTACATGAGAAATTGCAGAAATTTTCAATTTATTTCCATTATTTTCCTGAGAGTATGCCTCTCTTTAAGACTTACCTGGAATTAAATTTTAAAGCTCATAATCCTTTACTTTCAGTGTTTTCTACTGCTTTCAAATCCTGAGCAATTTAGGGGTGTTCGATTTTATACAGTGACTCTGCACGGAACCATCAACAGCACGTGCTGTCAGCATTTGAATGTGATAAGTATATGTGTAAAACTGGGTCACTTTATACAATTTAACATCGGACTTTCACAATGGAGCTATTCAATACCCTTTGTATCTTTTGTAGCGACTTTACAACACAGGGGCATAACATGTAATGTTTATTACAATGCTTGTTATGTGAAACCAACATTGAATAGAAAACATACACAGTTAACATATATTATCATTATTGCCATTACAAAACATAACGTCACTTTCACAAAAGAATAATTCAAATCTTTTTGATACATATTTAAGACTTTTACAATCGCCAGGTAATAGCTGATCTAACGAAGTCTTAAATAGATAACAATAAAAGGAGAATAAATAACGTTTTACAAAGGATTAATCTTGAATACATACTGAAGAAGATAAAAGAGAAAAGTTGTACAAGTATCAGGACCTGATACACACGGTTTTAAAACGGAGGATTTTTATTAAAAAATAATCATTTATTTTTTAATAATAAAATAATAATGATGACGATGATAATCATAATGATAATAAAAAAAATAATAAAAATAATAAAAGAAATTATAATAAGGATAGTTGTCATCGTCGTAATTATCGTCTAAAATTCTGAAAATCAAGATTTTTATAATATATATACTTATATATTAAATAATTAAGAATAATATGAAAATTTAAAAAAATTAATAGTAAAATAATGCTTTACACAGAGTGATCGTTGATCACTTTATTTACATTGAAATAAAAATTTCATTTTATTTTCTTCGTTTTTCTTTCTATCTGATTGGCATATTCGGAGGAAAGGTGCAAATTTTCTCCCAAAGAAGGACACCTGTAGCTTCAACCAATATAATTTCTTTACGAGCGTAAACTCATCTGAATCTCAATGCCAAACTCAACCCTTAATTTTACGCTTTGAGTTATTTTCAGTTCAGTTCTATTCACTCAATGCTGTGACACTGACAATAGGTTTACCTGAGAAGCCCCGCCCACTTCAAGTTCGCACCTTACAATTGTAATACAAATCAAGTCGAATCTCGTGAAACTGTGACAACAAAATTAGCATGGACTAATTTGATTGGTTGGGCTTACGTCTATTTGTTCATGACCAAATCAATATCACATGTTCAGTAAAGCATATTAGCCAAAAGAATAAGAAGTCGCGGGGTATTCAACTCTTCTGTATAGGAAGACAGAGAAAGCAACAAAGATTTATCAGTAATATCTCGGTCTATAACAGTGAACTTTATCCATTGACCAGCTACAATACACAACTAGGTGTTCGGATTGTTATTCATAAAAAGTGAATGGACTACCAGGACATGGAGACGGACTTGTCTAAGGGAGGACAAACAACGATTCCTCCGTCAGGTATGCACGTGCCAGTTACGGGGCAAGTTGGGGGGATGCCACAACAACATTCCCCAAACGAAGCGAACATTAACGCAAATAATAATAATAACAACAACGGACATTCTCAAAACTCATCGCAAAGTAAAAAGGAATTAAACGATAGAGTGAAACGTCCGATGAATGCATTTATGGTATGGTCTCGTGGACAACGACGGAAAATGGCTCAAGAAAATCCCAAAATGCATAATTCTGAAATAAGCAAAAGACTTGGTGCTGAATGGAAACTTTTATCGGAAGCAGAGAAACGTCCTTTTATAGATGAAGCAAAGAGACTTCGTGCTATTCATATGAAGGAACATCCCGATTACAAATATCGGCCGAGGAGAAAAACAAAAACACTTATGAAAAAGGACAAATACGCTCTTCCGGGGATGCCCACTGGGGCACCTCTTCAGCAGGGACGGGAAGGTGCGGCTATGTACCCAATGAATGGTTACATGCCGAACGGTTACCCTATGATGCACGATCCAAACGCATATCAACACATGGCAAACCAGATGAGTTTAGCGGGACAGTACGGGTATAACATTCCCTCACAATCAATGCCAGGCAATCAGATGACCACGGGGTCATATATGAATGGAAGTTCAAGTTATACTATGTCCATGGGCATGGCACCATACACCACAATGCCACCATCGCAAGTACCATCAGTCGTCAAACGCGAAAATACAAATCAACCCGGATCCGGAGGACCGCAGGGAGCGCCGCCCGGGAGAGGTGTCAATCCAGGAGATTTACGCGAAATGATAAGTATGTATTTACCAGGCGATGGTTCTGACCCCCACAGTGCTCAACAAAGACTAATGCAACAGGCGCATTATCAGACCCCTACATCGGACACTGGTGTAAATAATACTGTACCGTTAACTCATATGTAACTTATGGACATAATTATTATATTTGTATCATATGATATTGTCTCTGTATAAATAGATGTTGACAAATTTTTCACATACACGTGGGGGTGTGATACTCGTGGGGGAAATGGATTTGAAAACTTCAGCAACTTTTATATACATAAAAATATATATTATATAAGCCTGTGTGTGTTACATTCATCATGATACCAAATCTTCGTTTACCAGAACTGCCATGACAAGAGTGCAAAACATTTGGTGATATTTTGTATTTCATTTGTGGAAACTTGTACAAACAACACTCAACATTTCATGTGTGCCTGTGCGCGATTGTGATAACCGACTTCGCGCGTGTGTGTGCGGACATATTTCATTTTCATCATCCTCATTTATTTTATATAAAAAAGAGTAAAGCCATCAGGGAAGTATTTGTTTGGGAAAAACTAAAAAACGAGAGTTGAATATAATATAGACAATTGCATAATATGTTTATTCTATATTCCGTTAATTGAGATATTCTCTTCAATCGAATTTTCTGTTACTTTTATTTGACTAACTTGTCTGTTTATTTAGCCATTATTCTACAGGCTTGGTCGTAAGTACTTAAAGCTTTTTCATTCAAATATTCACTTAAGCCAGTAACGAGATGTTGAGACAATTTCTAATTTTGTTAATTAACTATGAGTATTTTCTAAATACACAATTGTGCAACGGCAACAGTATTTCTATTATAACGTATTGTAATAAAATGTTCAGGCATGATGTAATTAGAAGAAGTCTCTCCACTGATGAATTAGAGTTGTTTATTTTTCTATAGAAATCCAAGTTTTATAGTACTTAGAGATGATATATTTAAGTTTGTTTTCAGAAAAAGTAGCTATGTTTGTTTTATATGAATTCTGATTTTTTTCAAATGTGTTTTATTTGCCATATATAATTATTATTGTTTCCAATGGTTGCGCTTTTTAAATCATAAGCTATTTCTGTATATATCAAGCTCAATGTCTGTCTAACTGAAAAAATGAAGAAGAAAAATGCAATTAAAAATTCCCATAGTGAGAATTAAAAAAGATCTAAAATGAATTATATACTTTTGTCTTATTTAATTTAATTTAGTTAATTTTAAGGTGACTTGAGATTTTCAGAGATGAGTTTATTTATTTAATGTATGAATGAATAATTATATATATATATATATATATATATATATATATATATATATATATATATATATATATATATATATATATATATCTGTGTGTGTGTGTGTGTGTGTGTGTGTGAAAATATTATTGAATGCTATATGTTGTTCATATTATCTCTGAAAGTCTCAAACATAACACATTTGCGTGTGCACATACCAGTACTGGAAAAAAGGATATATTGGTACAAGGAAAAAATATGAAAGTACTTGATGGTTAATTTGTTTGTTCATTCTTTGAGTGGCTTGTATTGACACGGATATAAATTGCCATTTTATATATATTAAAAATCAAGACTGCGCTCTTGAAACTATCGTCACTTGAGTGATGTCTGCTCTTCAGAAGCACGACTCCCAAGCGCTCGTGCAAATAAGTTGCCTCTGTTTGACAATTCGACTGATCCAAATTTCACACTTTAAACAAAACGGTATTAAATTTAAAACTCAAGAGTGTGTATCTTAAAAACTTATTTGCATTAGAATGATTTGTCAAGAAAGTTTTGTTTTTACGAGCAAACATGCTGTCCCACAAAACGCAGTCCTAATTCTCCGTAATGTTTCGGAGGATTTATTTAGTGCCGTAAATATATATATATATATATATATATATATATATATATATATATATATATATATATATATATATATATATATACATACACGTATATCATTGGATGGCACCCGTAAGTTGTTGCCAAATCATTCATTAATTCCCTTGTTTATATTGATTTGTTCTAACTTATTTAAGGATTAATTTCAAGATTTGTCAGTTTCAGTGTCACCCATAGACATCCGATTTCCTTCTCCGATCTAACGGCTCTTGTATCTCTTAATGTCAATGGGAAATGCCTTTAATTTAAAATGGTCCATTAAGAACAGAAAATACCATTTGCATGTCTATAAAATTCTATTTGACATTTCTTCGATAAATCAGGGTTAATATGGCTCGAAACAAGAGTGTTGTTTATAGCCCGCACAACTAATTAAAACCGTGGACTCGGCTGTGTGTGTTACACCCATTACGCCATGTCTAGCTTTATCTCGCTACTGTGGATATAAACGATTTGTCTAAAACGAACCTGGTAACGGTATCGGTTGTCTCCGAACCATTCCTAAGCACTAATCCTGTTAACAACACATTTTCAGGGGGAATCGAAGATCAAACAAAGTCGATAGATTTATCTTAAAACCGCTGAAATCAGTTTAACTATTTTAACGAGTTCCCTACTCATTAATCAATTCGTGTCTTTAATTATATACACCAAATTATATTATATTCTCTCTGTCCATTTTATTTTAAAAAATAATATCTAGAATTCGTCATTTTATAGATAAACGATGATATTTTCCTACATTTAAAACTTTTTTTTTTAAAAATAATTGTGGTAGTTCAGATAATAATTTAAAACTTGTTTTCGTCAGACAGCGCTTTTTTTTTTCTCCAAAGGTGCAGGTGTGTGTGAAATACGAAGTCGGCCATTACGACAAGCAAACCCAGCAAGACGAGAAATGGCCTCTTCTTAGTCATTTGATATGCTAGAAATTTAACTGCGTGTTTATTTTAGATCGAAAGATTTAAGAAATAACTAAGTTCAGGTAGCTAAAACAAGACGGACGGGTTGCTTTGTGTCGCGGTTAAATTTAGAATGAACTCTACAGTAAAATTCAACACCCGTGTTCTTTTTTTTCAACCATGTGTCATCTCTTTGATTAATTAAATGAAATGAAAACAAATTATATGTTTTATATATATATATATATATATATATATATATATATATATATATATATATATATATATATATATATATATATATATATATATATATATATATATATATATATAACCATACACTGCAGTCTATTGTGGATTTCACAAATTAATTTAATGATTTGCTTTTCAATACAACCCTACAAGCAATAATATTAATATTATAACTTTAACAAAAGTGTGAAACACAGTATGATTTATTGACAGATACAGTTCATCCTTTGGTGTGTTTAATTTGATTTAAAGAAATGCAATTCTGATTTCAAATTCGGCATTACTGAAGACATCCGCCCCATGGGGAAAGTTGCTTATTTTCTGACCATAAGTTCTCCAAACACATCACGAGTTAGCCTGCCAGGAACTAAAATAGTGAACGTTCTATTTTCTTCAAATCTGTAGAATGGTTTTGAATGTTTATGTGTAACTTGATGGAAAAGGATAATCCTTATAAATCAAGGAGAGTAATTATCATAGATACATTTTAAAAGTATTAAGAGTGTAATATATACTTCAATGGGACCTCCGTGTCCGAATTTTTAAAGCACCGGGCTTGAAAACACGAAGCCTCTCACCACGTGTTAGCGCGGGTTCGGGTACCGCTGGAACCTAAGCTGATTTTTAAGAAAGTTTGCCATTATACATGCGGAAGTCTCTTCCTGGGTACATTGTAACCGAGTTCTCTCCTCCACTATCAAAATTGGCCCCCCAACATATGACTGAAAAGTGCTTAATCAAAATTCAAAAGTCCAAAAAATGAATAAAATTATCAAAACACCTTCATTCCAGGTGGTGCAGTGACATTACAAGGACCAAGAATGGTCTCCAGAATGACATTAATCTTTGGCCTTTGAATTTTAATTTTTATAGTTGCGTAAAATGAATTCTATATTTACTTTGTAATATAAGATTACTTTGCAATGAAACAGATCAATCAAAACAATTATGTCTAAAACATTCAGTGTCGATTTCACGATAAGGAAATAATTTAATTACCAATATTTGGTAAATCTGCTATTTTAATTGATAATAAATTAAGAAGAAATAAATGTAGTGAGCCGAATTTCCGAAGAATTCTAACAATTACATGTACTAAAAAGTGAAATATTAGAAATTCTACAATGACAGTGTTTATTAATACGGTACGCAAAATACGGTATGATTACCATTCTTTTTTCACACACCATTGGTAATGTTTGGAACAAGAAACTAAAAAGACAAACGGAAAAGTTACTATAATAATCAATAGGACACAAACATACTCTGTAAAATAATCTCTCTCTCTCTCTCACACACACACACACACACACAAACACACGATGTAAATGTAGAACCATGGAGAGAGAGAGAGAGAGAGAGAGAGAGAGAGAGAGAGAGAGAGAGAGAGAGAGAGAGAGAGAGAGAGAGAGAGAGAGAGAGAGAGTATACTCCAGGTGTGCATCCAAGGACTGACGGTCCATTAAATCCTGGATACCTCTTGACAAGTGAAAATTAATTATTTGTAAGTAAATTAAATGTCATCTGATTTCTCGTCCGTCAAAATCCAATATAGTACACCATGCATTAAATTATGAAATCTTAAACCATTTCAAACTAGGCAAGGCCGTTTATTTCAAAATTTATCTTGCCGTTCAAAACCTTGCCTCTCTCTCTAGCGAGTTTGTGTAATATTTTTATCCGAGGAGAAATATTCGTTTATCTACTTGGAGTCGATATGTTTGAGGTTGCTATGCTGGGAAATGTAATAGATTTTACACACAAATCCGACTGGGGTGTTAGTCCGGGTCATTTAACTGATAGGAAGACATTTGTCATGCTCCTGTCTCAACATAAATTCTCATTTATATAGTTAATTTTTCAATTGTCATAACGCTTGTACTACTTATGACCGAGAGAGAAAAAAAGACATCAACGCGGAATCACTGAACACTAACCTGATTTGGATCCGAAGTCACACCAAATTGCAGTATATTCAAGCTGAACCTTTTTTTGTTCTCTTTTTAAATTTTGTTCATTTTCAAAGCTTCTGGATATGATGAAAAAAAAAACTGAAAAAAGATATGGCAATATTTTTTTTTTATATGAATCAAATTCATGACTTCCCCAAATGAAAATTGAAAAGAATGTCTTGAGTATGCATGAAGCTGAAAATATGAGCATGTACTCTACACTATTTTTGAAGATTTCTTAAGATTTTTTTTCAGGTGAGAAGTGATTTTCATAATTATTTATATTTGTATGCTATACATATACATAAATTATCCATGTGCAACATTTTCAACTCAAAATCATCCTGAATATATCCTGACCAGGGTGACTGATAGGGGGCATGTCTGAAGAAAGCTATGTAATGTATTTCACAACATTTTCGCCATTTTGTCTTTACTTTTCATTGTCATATCCTATTCTAACTTTTTGATTTGCCAGGTTTTTTTTGTAACCAAAGAGTGAGAACATGATAAATAAATGTTCTCACTTTTGGTAAATCAAAAAGTGAGAACATGAAAGTCATAATGACTGGCGTTTTAATTACGATAGTAATAATTTATACATCTTCTAGTTAAGTCACTTTAATTATTAGTTATAAATAACACTCAAGAGATATGACGGTACGACTTTCAATTTAGAACCAGTAATCTGCACCAGTAATATGTACTGGTCGTGTCTACGTTTACCTATGCTATCAGATTAACTTTGTAAAAGTTTTCTTCTTTTCGTTTTGCATGTTTCCGATTATACTTCAAACCAAGAATTATGGCCACCTTGATAGCTTGATATTCGAATGCGCAGATAATTACACCATGTTAATGGAGCCCTTGTGGTTTTTGTTTTTGTTTTTGCTGATGTATACACCTGTCATGCGTTTATTTTCGATTTTTCTAGACAGCTTGTAAAATAATGATAATAAAAAATAAATAAACAGGAGTTTTGACTGTTGCAGAGAGGATATGTGCACAGGAAATATTTCTCCTGCTTACAACTATGATGGATACTGTACTAATAGTCGTTCCGAATAGTTTACTACACTTTCGGGATAAAAATTCAACTTCAGAAATCAGTATAAGCTATATTCGAATGCGACGGCAATCGTATGTTCTGAACCAAAAACAAACGACATTTTCAAAACATATTGCTGTATATCATACATTGCATCTAGTTTTACCGACCACAAGAAATTAAATCTAGGATTTGCAGTAAAAGTGCATTTTTGCACACACAGAAAAGCAATCAAAGTGTGTGGTACAAATATGAATTCTAGAATACACAGAAAACCCATAAAATGTGTGGTGCTCTTGGGTCTTTGTAGTAATTCTTTATACTTTAACTTATACAAAGCACCATGGGTCGTTAGTAACTCTTTATAATTTAACTGATACAGGTCGCCATTAAGTCTTTAGTAAATTTTTACTTTGACTTATAAAATAAAAATCACCTTGGGTCTTTATAATACCTCTCCAATTTAACTTATACAAAGTACCTTGGTCCTTCAGTAACTCATTGTACTTAAATTTATAAAAGCACCTTGGGTAGTAGTAACTCTTAACATTAACTTATACAGGTCTCCTTGGGTCTTAAACTCTTTAGTAACTTTTTACTTTAAGTTATGCAAAGCACATTGGGTCGTAAATGAACTTGGAGTTTCGAATATCCATGGTACTCCTTCTTTACCCCTTTGCTTCTAGAAAGCACCAACACTGTTAAGTAGCCCCTAACTTCAACATATGCAGAGAACCCTTACTTTGTAGTAATGTGTCAATTCAAAATTTATTACATGACAAATGTATCATCTCCTTACCTCGTGTTATATAAACTACTATTAGACTGTAGTGACTCACAACCTTAACTTATACAAGATATCGATACGTTTAAGTACATTGTTACTCACAACCTTAACTATACAAGATATCGATACGTTTAAGTACATTGTTACTCACAAACTTAACTTATATAAGATATCGATACGTTTAAGTACATTGTTACTCACAACCTTAACTTATACAAGATATCGATACGTATAAGTACATTGTTACTCACAACCTTAACTTATACAAGATATCGATACGTTTAAGTACTTTGTGACTCGCAACCTTAACTTATACAAGATATCGATACGTATAAGTACATTGTTACTCACAACCTTAACTTATACAAGATATCGATACGTTTAAGTACATTTTAACTCGCAACCTTAGCTTTTAAACAATATAAAATCTCAGATACCAAAGTATAAATTTTCAGGATGTCCAGGATACATGTACAAATCTGGTGATATTGGACAAACGCGGACCTCTGTAAATCCAGAGGTGGTAGCAGGTGCCGTTGAGGAATCCAGTCAAATCAATAGTGTACATTTTCTTTATTCAATAGAGGAAGGAAAGTTCCGGAAAGAAGAACATTTCCTTAATTTGTAAATAACTTTTAAGGCGACAAAATATGTATTTTCAATAGATATAAAATAATATGTATATATATTAGAATATTTTTTTCTGATTGACTAACATTATATTTCTTTATTTCAGAATGTTGAGGACCAGTAAATGTGAGAACGTATTAACATAGGATTTACAGATGCATCAAATACACGCATCCGGAATACCCTCGGTTTTTGTATCCATATATGGAAGTCTAAGGTAATTCTATACTGATGAAGAATACTACTTTTATCTACACAAAAAAAAAAAAATACAAAACAAAAAACAAAACAAAAACAAAAAAAACCAAACAAAAAATAATAATAATAAAAGAAAAACAAACAAACAAACAAACCAAAAACCAAAACCAAAACCAAAGATGTTCCAAACATATCATTATACGTTTTTATCCTATGGAAAAAATATCATCAAGACCACTAACATGACGTTTCTTCCATCCAATATAAAAAGTACTGTGACTGCCATTGCCTTTATATAAATCTACAATTTCTTTGACATACCCTTTGCATTAATAATTTTATGAATAATGATATGGGTTGTTTCAGGACCACACTAGATTATTCCCAAACAAGGGCTCTCTTGCTCCAAACATTAGAACATTCTTAACAATCTAAGTTTGTGAATATTCCGAACATAACATGCGCAGCCAATCAGACTCCAGGATTAGCGGAAGTTAAGAAAAAAATTCCCAAATTTGAGCAAGTGGGACCAGTACTATTGTACAAATGTGAAAATGTATACATGTAAAATGTGTACTTCTTAAGCATGTTACATGTATTAGGATAATGTTATCTAGTACCTGTCTATAATCAAGTTTTGCATCATATCATATTGATAAGCCGCGTAGTTCATTTTATTACTGATATGCCTTGTAGAGACACATGATTTACCTGATATGTTTTGTAGAGACACATGATTTACCTGATATGTTTTGTAGAGACACATGATTTACCTGATATGTTTTGTAGAGACACATGATTACCTGATGTGTTTTGTAGAGACACATGATTTACCTGATATGTTTTGTAGAGACACACGATTTACCTGATGTGTTTTGTAGAGACACATGATATACCTGATGCGTTTTGTAGAGACACACGATTTACCTGATGTGTTTTGTAGAGACACATGATTTACCTGATGCGTTTTGTAGAGACAAATGGTGTGTTTTGTAGAGACACATGCTGTACCTGATGTGTTTTTTGAGACACAATGTGTTTTGTAGAGACACATGATTTACCTGATGTGTTTTGTAGAGACACATGATTTACCTGATGCGTTTTGTAGAGACAAATGGTGTGTTTTGTAGAGACACATGCTGTACCTGATGTGTTTTTTGAGACACAATGTGTTTTGTAGAGACACATGATTTACCTGATGTGTTTTGTAGAGACACATGATTTATCTGATGTGTTTTGTAGAGACAAATGGTGTGTTTTGTAATGACACATAATATACCTGATGTGTTTTGTAGAGACACATGGTGTGTTTTGTAATGACACATAATTTATCTGATGTGTGTTTGTAGAGACAAATGATTTACCTTATGTATTGACTTTGTGTAATTACAAGACACCACTATTAAACCTTGATGAGACACCTAGGGTTTATCCTGTTGAAATGATAAGATGCCACTGTAATGTATTGATAAGACACATCATATGGTTCGTACGACGTCTTATTGTAATATGAAGACATACTGCCATGTCTTGCTGAGATATAATTCGTATGGCACCGTTTAGCAATGTCAAGACACAACATAGTTCGTTACATAGGACATCATATTGTACTGACAAGACACTACTGCCATGTCTTGCTGATACATGTGTCTGTTTAATATCCTTTGAAATTGGTAAGATATTCTGCCTATGTCTTGATGAGATACAAGATTCATTATGCATGTCATCTTATTGCATTTGCAAAACATCACTTCAATGTCTGGACAAGACACTTGGTTGGTTATGTAGCAGCCCACTGAATGGTACCATTGTGTTGAAATAATCTTTTCAAGACTTTGTACGTTTTTTCTTTAAAACGTCTTTCGGAGACATATCTCTGATCCTGTACAGCACCTTGACATTTTCATCAACACAACACTTTAACAATACATTTTTCTATTATTTATTAAGCATCACTTTCTCCCTTCTGTCTATTTCTGTTTTTCACCTTGATTACACTATACTATCTCGATGTGTACCAGTTGCTTCAAACACGGGCTATAAAACAGATCTATCTTTTTTTCTGTATTCACAAAATCAATTTTCATTCATGATTTTGGATGTATATCTCTGACATTATAAACATAAAAAGTTGAAAGTAACGTTTTCTCGGCTGTAAACTTCACAAAAGAAATTTATAGCCGGTATTGTGAATAGATTACGTGATGTATGCTATTCAATTGAAAGTACTATTTAAATAATAATCATATGATATATATATACATGTATATTGTTATACATATTCAACTATTTACTTACATTTGATGTTGTGAAAAGGTTAAATCGATGTTTGAACTATTTGTATGTATCGTTGTAAAGAGAATCTCTTAGGAAGGCACATTGTAAATATCACTGTCAGTATAATGTAGTCTTAGAAAAAAAGCGTGCAACACACACACACACACACACACACACACACACTAATAATGTTGATCTTGAAAATGATGGGTGAAATATACGGTGACCACGTTTCATAAGTTGTCACATTTCTGATTTGTTTCATGCAATTACACACACACACACACACACACACACACACACACACACACACACACACACACACACACACACACACACACATGTTGATATTGAAACTGATAGGCTAGGTGAAATGTATGGTGATCACGTTTCACAGGGTGTCACATCTCTGATTCGTTTCATGCAATGTACTTTTTATATTGCCCAAAATATAAAAGGAATACATATAGACCATTGTTACAAAGAGATACCATTACACACAAATACGATCGTATAACTGGCAACACATAGGCAATAGGACACTAATTTCAAGTTGAATCCCAAGAACCTTTCCTTCTTATGACGTACGATTGATGACAGTAAATCCTCCTTTATGTCTTCAAGCGCTGACTCGGGGTACAATCCTGAGCCCGATAGCTTATGGTGACCCAACTTCTTCTACAACGTTTTAGAAAATAAATGTGTGACAGTAGATGAAGAGGATCTGACGACCTTAACAAAGAGGTTCCAGATACTTAAATCTTGTAGGTGTTTATTGGGAGTAGGGGCACATGTGTGTTGTTGAACTATGACTAGTTTCGTAATGACGTTTACTTACAATGTAATCAGTTTTTAAAGTACATGTTGTCTCTCTATCGTTAGTTGAATTTATCTGAACTATATCAAATGCACCTTTCATTTTGTTAAAGTGTAAATTATATACGCTTAATCTTATAGGCTGAAAGGTACAAGAAAATTGTAAAATGCACTTGTCATTTACATCAAAATAGTCGAATAATATTTGATATGTAGGGGCGTCGAAATAATTTTGTCAACAGTTGGGGAATATTCACTTAATATAAGCAGATTACAAGAAATATTATGCTCCAAGAAAAAAAGAATGTATAAACAGTGTGGTTTTGAAATCATGTGAAAAGAGAAAGCTTCATACATTGTCTTATTGTTGATATAAGGTGTTATTAGACAATACAGTGGCCCTGTGGATATCTCGACACATTTTGGCATTTTGCTTGTGTCCTAGCGTAAAAGATAAAAGTGTCATTTATGAACTCATGCAAAATGTTACTGTCCGTCACTGTGATGATCTTTAGTTTTAGTATCTACTTTTAGATGGGGCCTCCCTGGACTAATGGATAGAGAATTGTGCTTTAAAGCATAGGGTTTCTCACTTCTCATCAGCGCAGGGTTGAATCCCTTGGAATCTAAGCTGATTTTTGTGGGAAAGTTTGCCAGTTTATTTGCGGAAGGGCGGGGTACATTGTAACCGGGCTCTCTCTCCCACCATTAAAAACTGGCCGCCACAATATAACTGAAAAATTGTTGAGTGTGGCATAAAACACAATGCAAAATTCAAAATTACTTTTAGATTGGCCAAATGCAGAGAGAGAGAGAGAGAGAGAGAGAGAGAGAGAGAGAGAGAGAGAGAGAGAGAGAGAGATAGAGAGAGAGAGAGAGAGAGAGAGAGAGAGAGAGAGAGAGAGAGAGAGTATACCGTACACATGCAATTTTGTCACACATGTTCTTTTCGTGACACTCGTATAATCCTTGTGTAAACAGATTCCTTACTGTTTTATTCATAAATGTAGTCCTGATAATTAGAGAGCAATTAAAAGCTGCCGTGAATAAGACGGCAGCTGAATATGACACTTAAAATTATATCAGGTGAGTCAATATAGTTTATTGGGCTCTTTTTATGTGATTTTCATATTTTTCATACAATTTTTACACATGCCACATTAGCCCCGTCTACTGCAATGCTAATTTGGCATTGGTTTTTGATATTCACTATTGCAAAGCGTATTTGAGTATCCCCATCTACTGTAACAGTTGTACTGTCACAACATTCACTTGTGGTTTTCACACTGAGTTTTCCCTATTCACTGTAACACAACTGAGTTTTATTCCACAGTGCTTATTCCACACTGAGTTTCCCCATTCACTGTAACAGTGGTTATTTCACACTGAGTTTCCCTATTCACTAACACAGTGCTTATTTCACACAGAGTTTCCCTATTCACTAACACAATGGTTATTCCACATTGAGTTTCCCTATTCACTAACACAGTGGTTATTAGACATTGGCTTTTGCTGCACACTATTGCAGTGCTATAACTAAACATTATCAGACACAGTCAATTTTTGTGATTTGGGGCGTCGTCAGTGTCCATAATTTTCTGCTGTACAAAACTGCAGATTCTTATTTTTTGAGAAGTAAACTTCATAGAACCTGATGGATGCTTTTGCGATCTGCTGTTGTTAACCATTGATCTGCAATAAGTTAGTTGTATTAACAGCATTAAATAAAGTGTATGTCTGATATATTTATGCACTTCTTTCATTTTATGTAACAATATGAAAATGTTGATTGTTTTTCTTTGAAAAGTAAATTCATATTTGACTATTGATGTATTTACTGTTTTTCACATTAATTGTGATCATGTATATGTCATGGTTAAATTACTGGTTGTCACGAACTGTTGTAAGCAATGCAATGTTTTGTTTCTAAGTGCTTATTTGATCATTTCACCTCAATGTTTCTTTATAGGTATTCATTTTTGAAGATGTATGTTTTATATTGTTGGCATCGGTGATTGTAGACAAAATTGTCCTGTGACACCATTACAAGTTATATTATATTTGCATACCTCCTGAATTCTGAGCCCAAGGTATGAAAAAGTGGGAAATTATACAACGTTTTAACTAGAATAGAAAAAATTAATTTGAGACATTTATTTGAAAATACTTCATTCTTTATTTTTAAACACCAAATTGGGAATTTTTTGCATATTTTTTTTGGAAAAAAACAAACCGTTTTCGCATTTGGTGTAGCCCCTGTAACCGGACCCCTAAACAGCGTAGGAAAATCTCTGATTTGACAGTGAATCAATTTTGTTTGCTTTTGTTAATTACGTTGGTCTGTACAGACTATTATTATTTACCCCGTGTTTTTTGTTTTCACTGTTAGATGTAATATAAAATATTCTTTTTCAATATTTTGTCTTGCAAGATTTGAGAATCGTTTTCAAAGATTTCCTGCTTCAGACAAAGTTTGCTTTTATTTTCTTTCGTTGTATTACAAATTAATATGGTTGGGTAACATGTTTGAAAGTAGTTGTTGATTTGTATATAACGATTACAACGAAGATTTCTTTCTTTTTTTTTTTTTTTTACAATAAAACAGCTTTTAATCTGTTTTTGACTTCGGACTCGCGGTAGGTGTGACCGCTCGAAAGGGGATGCTTACTCGTCCATGGTAGGCTACCTGATCCCACCTCTAGATTTCCGGATGGTCTGTTTTTGTCCAATGTTTACCATATTTGTATAATTTATCCAGCATTTTAGTACTTTGGTATCCGTGATTTTCATATTTTTAATGTTCTTTGTATCAGTAATTCAAATGAAGGCTAAAATTATGATATTGCCTGTATTCTATTGACCTGAATAATGTTATTCTTATTAAACATCATTTTGTGGAAGCAAGGGAAAAGAGTTGTCAATGTCTGTAGTTCGCATCTGATGTAGCTTTGTTTTAGACCCTTCATTTTGCCATTTCAACTAACAAGCTGTTGTGAAAACGACCGAAGCGACCGTTTACGGAGTACAAACAGGTCAGAGTTGATAGTGGTTATAATGTAAGAGGTATAACATATTGTCCTGTACTAATACGAAGTTGTTTCATTTTAGAAGATTACGAGGGAAATATGGATTAAATACATATTTAAAGTACATATACATTTTAAACTCATCTCGTCAAATTTTGACGGTGTGTAATTAGGAAATTCCTGTAACCAGTGGAGCGCAACGAAAGTTTTAGCGCTGAACGAATTGTGCACCATTACTAAGTATATTCTTACATTTAAACCAGATAGTATGTTAGATTTAAAGTTTCAGGTTCAGTTAATTATTAAGTGGGTGTTCAGAACTGTTACTCAAGTTTTGTTTTGGCGACACAATGGCTGAATAGCAATGGGGTCAAATAATCCAAAAGCGGGAAATCACGGAATCTTCTTCGTGTTGTCTTTGAAGTAGGGGATATTCGAAAACTACCGATGGCCTTCGATGCATGAGTCAGAAAAAATACCTTTGATACGAGAAAAAGATAGGTAGATTAAGATAATGACTGCCATGCATGAACAAACTGATTCTAATTTAAGGTTTTGACAGTAGAAACAAAGTGTATGTATATCTTACTGATAAGTAGCCTTTGTTTAAAGTTTTTTGAATTCTTTCATTTCTGTTGTAAGCATGACAATTGGAGACGCAACATGTTGTGATTATGATCAACCACTGTGACCATCCCTTCTCTCTCGTTGTATCATCTTCCTTCTTCTGCCTCTACCCTCCCTCTCTCTCTCTCTCTCTCTCTCTCTCTCTCTCTCTCTCTCTCTCTCTCTCTCTCTCTCTCTCTCTCTCTCTCTCTCTCTCTCTCTCTCTCTCTCTCTCTCTCTCTCTCTCTCTCTCTCTCGCTCTCTCTCTCTCTGAGATTAGAAATACGTGAAAACAATGGGCATCCACCCTGTAACTGTACCTCATTTTGACTTCAACTTTCAAAGTAAACAAGATGTCCTCCCAGCGTCTGTATGTATATTTAACCGGATTATGTTCAAGCATCTGTACAGTAATAGCAATGACACCATTACAAGTATTCAAATACCCTCATTTTTCTCAGGTATTTTCACCCTTGAAATACAAGCATATCTTTGACCCTGACTCCATCAGACAGAACATCTCTGTAATGGCTGAATACCAAGTTACATGGTTGATATTAAGAACATATAAATCTTATTCAGTTGTACCTGTCGGTTAAAAAAATCATCAGAAGTATTATCATCTCTACCGGCTTCTGTTACAGTACGCGACAATTCAAGACGATAAGATACTTAATTTTGATCGATCTTCGTGTAAATCATCGTGTGTGGAGTTTGCAATTCCCTTAATAGCCCCGTGTCATCCGCGACACGAACCATCAACTACTGACAAACACAAGGCATACCAATATATAGGATTAGTCCTGCCTCACTAGTTTCACTTCTTTTTACAAGGTACATCCTTGTGTTTGAGATTAAATCTCTCTCTCTCTCTCTCTCTCTCTCTCTCTCTCTCTCTCTCTCTCTCTCTCTCTCTCTCTCTCTCTCTCTCTCTCTCTCTCTCTCTCTCTCTCACACACACAAGCAGTGTCATTGTATCAAGTCCCTTGTAAGACGACACAAATTTAACATTTCAACACTCATACGTTCACATTACGTGGACTCATCTAAATTCTAAAATAAGAGTATTTAAAACTATTTATATAACTTCAAACATTCGCATTTGAGGAAAGCTGGAACCATTTACCACCGCTAAAATGTTAGTTTTTAATGAAAGCCTCAACGCGTAACAGGCTTTAGAAGAGGTTCATGAAAATATCCCCGCTAATATCTGTTGATTTACATTTTTTAGTCTCGCAATATGAACCACCAATGAATATAATAAGTAATATATATATATATATATATATATATATATATTATATATATATATATATATATATATATATATATATATATATAAATATATATATATATATATATATATATATATATATCTACAATCGTCATCTATTAGATCACTGTGATGGCTGTGTCATTTGAATGACCACACTTACATGAAATGTAAATATAGTCTATCATGTTGTAGATATGACGATAAATCATTTATTTACAACCATGTTTCACGTAATTAAGGCGATGGTGACTATACACAGACACCACATCAACAAAGGGGACGTACTGTATATCTGCAAATTTTCGCCCTTGTTTATTTTCCCCCTTTTACGACAGTTTAGTTTTAAATTTGCACTAAATCACAAAAGTCTCATGGATGGCATGTACAAATGTATATACATGTTGTAATTATTTACCTTGAAAAGTAAGCTTTCATTTTAAATTCACTTTCTTTTCTAAGGACGAAAATTGCGATAATTAAACAGGAGCGAAAATACAGTATATTGGCAATTTGCTACCAAACCAAGGCATCCGCCTTATTTGTTCACCCCGTAAAACAAGTAGATGCCTCTAATAGTATTCGCTTTGTGTGATAATTACTCGTATTGCTTAAACCTGGCAAACAAATTGTGTAAAAGACGGGTAAAGTTACAGAGAGACCATTCCTGCTTTCCTCTTTCGAAAATATACATCTATTATAAATATGAACCCATCTGATTAAGTTTAATTGAAAGAAACGATCGATTTGAGCATTTGTTTTGGCCCCCTTTTTCAAAACAATACCTTTGGTATTATATTTATAATTATTTCAGCATCAAACTAATTCTAAATAAGTTACTCAGAGTGTCTCCCAATAAATTGTGTAAATTGATATTGATTAGTTTGTTGTAGCACATATGGCATATAGTAAGATATATCATACATAATATATAGTTAGCATGTACATATCGACTGACATGTTATTCATTGTTAGATAGAGGATGCTTAATCCCCTTTGGTACCTGGTCCCTCTTAAGACTTTTCTTGAGGTCCATGGATGTCCAATCTATATATTGTCTTGTGGGCGTTTAACACTTGGGTAATCTGTACTTTTTATATTGTGACGGTTGTGATACATGTATTACGTTTGCCGCTACATCCCCCCCCCCAGAACTACCAATAAGGTGTTATATCAATTGTCTGACAAGTCAATCTGAAATGGAATGCTTTACTTCTCTTTCGTGGATTATGGCATCAGATTGTTCATGTTTATCAACACATACAACTAGAAATTATATTGTAACAGGATAAAAGTATGCTTATTAAATCTACCACAAAGATAAGATAGGACGAGATGTTTTTGGTATAATAAAATGATTCAAAATTAGAAATTTTGTGTTGGATTCAAAATATTATCTACATGAGAAATATAATTTCAATATACTTGGCTTATAGTTTACAAAATTGTCTTGTAATATTATCTTGCTTGAGTACGATGTCTTGCATACAGTTTATGCAGTGTATAGGCCAGTTACCATACTAATATACAAGATAAGATAAGAGTTCTATGGTTATGGAATATTGTCATTTATGTACATTGGAGACGTTAAGGAAATGTAGATAATATTATACAATTATTGACTTTTGATGTGGTTGACACCTTGATTTATCAACCCCAGGGAAGTGATATTCACCGAGGCCAATTGTTTTATTACATGATTTTATTATTTGACTAATTTAAATTAATGAAATATGAAAAGAAACAGTTATGTCAGACATCTTCAATGATTACACTGGTATTGATAAAAGTAGCGCTGTGTGAATCAAAAGAAATCACAACGCCATTCCTACTATGACGTCATTGTAATCCACATGTACTAGATGTTGGATTATATCAAACTACAGAGCCGGCCTGACTCAATCGGAAGCGCGCTCGACTCTTGATCGTGAGGTCGTGAGTTCGAGTCCAGCCGACAGCAGGTTGGATTCCTGTCCTTCGGATGAGACAGTAAAAACTGAGGTACCGTGTCACAGTAGGTGTCGGCACGTTAAAGAACCCTCACTGCTCAATGGCCGTAAGTGCCGAGCATAGGCAAAAATTTGAAGCCCTTCGCCGGCATTTGGTGACGTCTCCATATGAGTGAAAGATTCTTGAGGTCGTTAAACAACAATAAACAAACAAAAAATATCAAACTACAAAGTGATTTAGAGGTTAATATAAAGATTGAACAAGAACAGGAAGTATCAAATAAGCCAATCAGCATCTAATGTATAAAACAGTCGTGTGATAAATCGATATTATCTGACATATTTCATGTCAGATATATAACCATCCCTATAATATTCATATATTATATCAAATAATATTTTTCAAACCGTCGATGAATATGTTATCCTTATTCTTGAGAACAATATTTATTTTCTCCTCGGATCAATTATTATTTCTCCATTTCCGAGTACAAATGCCCGGACAGTTTTGTGAAGCTACTTCCGCTTTGATATACTACTTGTGTAACTTGAAATTCACTGGAGAATAAAATGTAATATAATCCATTTTAATGACATTTTAAATGCTGAAATACTGATATAATTAGGATACGTATATTTTATTATCGAATTTATAATGGCGGTGGATTTCACAGATGCTATTACGCTCATATAGCACATGTTTTTCTAGTCAGTCACTATCATAGCATTCTATATGTATGAAAGCAAATATGGTGACAGAAACACTCCAGACAGGTTATTTACATGGTTCAGGACATACCATTTTAATCATGACATAGTACTTATCGTCGTTCGTGATTGACACGCCATCCATATGCCAGATATGCTAATTGGACTGTAATCTTATAATTAATTAATGACTAGAAATTGTAATCGTTTACACGGCTATTAGAGTAATAAAAGAACAGTCCAATTGGAGTGTATTTTCAAATATTAGCCTAGCCATATTTTACTGTTGTTATCGGAATATGATATAGTGGAAGACTTTTTTAAAGTGATATTTCTCTATATATTAGATGGTCGTATATGTCGCTTCGTCAGACATTTGTTGTTCAATTTCAAATCAAAAATTTCTTACAGGAAGATTCTGTTCAAATGTATTTCATGAGAACGATAAGCACATATTCAAACCTTTGAGACACCTGAACTCGACATTGCCGTAAATCGGGATATGTTGGCTGCAGTTTAATTTTGGCTATTTGACAACCTGTTATCTTGGCCAGAATTTAACGTTCCAAAATATGTACATGTTCGATGGTCGCAAAAAAGTCAGATCTGTTTATAATAATACCTGTCATAACAAGAACGATGCATAATATATTGTTTTTTTTATGTTAGTCATAGAAATGCTTTCATCTGGACTTTTAATATTTTAATGTTTTATTGATAAATAAAATTGACATGATTTGTTTTTAATTTGTATTGTATTAAAATTGAAATAATTCAAACAATTATCAGGCCAACGCCCAACTTGAAATACCATTTTAATTTTTTGTTCTCACAAACTATGGTCAGTAAATTGATGCTTGGTCTGTCATTTTCCCAGTTACTTTTGAAAATCTTAATTTAAAGGTCATTCAAATATTAGATACTACATTATCATTAAAACTACAGTTAATTTGTGAATTTTCGCTTTGTTTTAATTTTCGCTCTGTTTTTTGGTCTTGGATTTTTTCAGGATTTCGTTGATTTGAAAGTCATATGAAAACATCGATGAGCCATGCACTTACCCGCCGAAGTATATTTAGGGCTTAATTAACACAGGGCGAATGGGAAAAGTATCCAGGAGCGAAAATATTCAAGATATTATGGTGGTTTGACGGATTTCAGCTGGGATCGAGACAGACTGATGCTAGGTAATTGATTTAAAGTTAGCTAAGTCAGAATATAAATGAAGACTAAACTGAAGTGATCAATCTCATATCTTGGTGATAAATCTTGATCTCACTTCGAGCTTCCCAAATAGCTACATGTGATTCTTTCTCATATGTACAGTTATACCCATAGAAGTTACCCAGGAAGGGGGAGATAATACGTGCTACACAAGATGTGCACATTACATCATTCAGAAATTCATAGTTCGACATTGCAACCGTAATTGAATTTAAAAAAATCAGTGAAACAAATACTTGCTATTGATTATAATAAATGTGGAAACAGTTGAACGAGCGTAAATTAATGAAGCAACTACATTTTACATTAATTAATATGACAATCACTCGAAGAGTGTAAACATGGCGACGGGTAGAATCTCATATCAACGAAATATGATAACGAAATTCCAATGAGGAGTTTTAATGACTGTAATTTCCTGCACTGAAATACCTGCCGGATGCCAGAAGAAGTTCACAAAATATTTGAATCGTAAGATCTAAATGAAGAGACCTGCTTAGATATTGTTAAACGTACAGAAACATTAAACATCTTTTTGAAACCTGACGATGACCATAAATAAAAAGAGACCTCATACGGATTAATTAAAGGATTATCAGAGATAATAAACATTGGTGATATAAGTTAGGATCCACCAAAGCTAAGTTACTGAACTACGAAGGAAAATATGAAGATAAAGTACGATATCAAATAAATTAAAACTTGAAATGATTATACAGGTACCATTATTGACCATAATTTCCAGACAGTAATGAAAAAAAAGATAGGATTCGTTTTCTTTACAACTTTTGTGGTAGGAAACTAGAAAAACGTGTTTTTAAGCCAGACGTTCAACGCCAGATCAAATCAGTGAATACAGGATGTATGTATCTAATGTAGCAAACCAAAGCAAGAAAAACAGGGATATAAAATATTTTTCCGTATTTGTAATTTGACACTAACATTCTTTTAATTTCAGTAAATATGAACATGAACGAGACATAACTACTGCTGTTTTTTCAGGTACCTATGTTTTACAGCAGATTAAAATATAACATATTAAAACTGTACATAATAAGCATTCAATTTAAACTTAATGTTTTATAATAATTATATTTTAAGGAATAGAAATGATTTCAATTACCACTGTTGTTTGATTTTTTTATCCAGTAACATACATGTGAATCCACTAGTAATTTCAAATGCACCCTCTTGTCAGGATTCAAACTAGCCAATCAGAAAGTAATAAATATCATGTGACTAAATGGCTGCCTCCGACGGAGTATAAGTAAAAATTCTCATTAATGAAAAAAAAGAATATTCATTTATGTACAATAAAGTTTACAACGAAATAGACAGATGTATACGACTTATGCCTGTATGTTATTTCTGCAAGAAAATACGAGTGTATCGTTAACTTTTCCCTTTAAATACAGCCAATATTATGAGTTCACTCCAATTTCTCAGACTATTTAAAAAAAATAAACACAACAGGTCATGTTTTGTACGGTGTTTTTTTGCACCAATTCGCAATTTTGCATGAAAACCGAAACTGAAATTATGAAGTTTAGAAAAGTTATATTTGTAAACTATTTTTGGTAATTTTGGAACATGTTAAGCTACACATCTTGACCAGAATATTTCGGGATTTCTTATCGGTTTTGCATATTGAGATATGAAAAGGAAGAGTTAGAAAGAAAACATATGGATACGTACCATAAATCAAATAATTTTAATGAGCAAAATAATATTCTGATACAATAACAGTAAATAAAATATATGGATAGGTATTTTTTTTAAATGCCCGTGCATATTGTGATGGCTATAAGGAAAGTTGGGTTTTGAGCCTCTAATTCTATCCGTTGTTTCTCCACTTTATGTGGACATAATCGCCTTTGATAAAATTGTATCATTCAATTCACCTGGTTCTGCATCGAATTTTGTACACTTTTATATCTTAATTCGACTTAGATGTTGGAAGAAATTCGGCACCATGGTGATATATTTTTTTCTTCCATTAATGCTAATGAGGCAAACTGATATAAACATGGATTTCCCATCCTATAAATCATTTTATTTCATCTTTTTCCTCCACCAGTCATAGTTTTACGGCTTGAGCAAGTATCAGAAGCCAGCATCTCGCCGTAGCATCTCACGGCGATCTGATCTCTACAGTCGCTTTAACAATCAATTTATTGCTTGCGATGCCGATAGTCAAGACTCGGTAATTAATAGATGGTGAAACAATGATTGATACTGACACACTTAGAACTTGTCACGTGCTAATTATCCAGTTATGGACAACTCAGAGGAATTAGATTCAATCTGTATCCGAAAGCAGCCAATCAGAGGGTTAGTTGTAAAATGCGTTGCGCAAATGCTGAGTCGGCTATATAAAGACATTGAAGATGAGAATAAATGTATGTTATATAGATAACCTTAATATCCATAGAAAACAATGACGCGACTATTGTAAGGAACGTGAATTGCAGAGAGAGAGAGAGAGAGAGAGAGAGAGAGAGAGAGAGAGAGAGAGAGAGAGAGAGAGAGAGAGAGAGAGTATATGCTTAGTGTTGGATTAAAATATATCTACAAGTTTATATCCTGCATATAAAAACAACATCCATTTAGTAGATTATATGAACAAATGACCATGATTCTTCTTCTTCTTATTCTGATATATTCTTCGTAGTAGTGGTATGGCTATGAGTAGTATTATAAATCACATACACTGTAGAACACCATTTCTTTTCACATGCAAAACACAAATAATTAGAGCACAAAATAACACGAGACCATGACGCTTTAACGGACAGGGTATCCTTGCCAACTTTTTTTATCGTGACGGATCTAACCTTTGATACCATGTCCCTATTGTTTTACATACAATTGCGTGCATCATTTTGTTTTGTTGTATAGAGATGAGATTACGTGTCTATGTAATATTAAAGTTTGCCCCCATTTCAGAACAGGAGAACCTTCTTTGTTTGAGTTCACTGAGGGGAACATATTTGGATAATGTCTTTAAAATCCCAGTTGTTTTAGACCGATCAGCCGTAATACCCAGTTTGATAAAACAATAGATGAAATGTTTTGCGTTCCTGTCACTGGTCACTTTTAATATAATCTCCGATCGAATAATCCTTATTTCCCAATTTCCCCTTAGTTTTCTTAAGTTTGGTTTTAGATTTTTACTTCAAGATTTCAGTCGAGAGGAATATTTATATATATGTATATATCTATAACTTGCTGGAATTTTGTCATTTTCACATTAAAATCGATTTTATAGAGTCACAAATTCCCAAACGCTAGGAGAACATAAAATAATTTGTATCGTCACTTTAGATACCTGTAATCTTATTTCTCCAACTTTACTAGTTTAAATGTTGAAGTGAAAATACCGTCTTTATGGAGCTTAGTAATTCTTTTTACATAATATTTATTGTTTTTTAGTTTGGTTAAGTGTAACAAGCTCGATAAAACACTAGGTATACTACAAAGGCAAAATCTGTTGCGTTTAAAAGTCATGAATTTAAATCATATTTACAGAGAGGTCTGCATACTAGGATATATAAAGTCAAAATTGATTTCTTTACAAGTAAACATAAATTTTATTGAAGGCCGTTAAGATCTATATACATTTTGATCACAGAGAGATTGTTCTTTTTAATCTGAAAAGGAGAAAAAATGTACTTCAGGAGGTTACATCTGTCTGCTTTATAGTGTTCAGATAGACACGGTATTTCTATCACAGCCATCGTGCATTCGAATATTTAATGTGGGCATAACAAAAAATGAGAGTATTTCCACATAACAGTTAGTTTATGGAATTGAAAACACAGGGAATATATATAAATGTTATCAGAATTACTAAGATTTAGTTGATTCCAATACAAATATACTCCTCACTTCCTTCTTAACTATCACCGAGTCACATTTGGTTAAACAGGTAATGTGTATTGAAAATGTTGTGTTACCACATTTGTGAAAGTAAATCGGTTAAGATCTAGATTCAGGTAGATCGTAGATAAATTAATTCACTTGCTTTAAAAAAAACCCACGACAGTATACCCGAAATTTGAAGATCGCCAGGTGATTATCCAGGCATAACATTTCCCTCCAGCTATTGAGGAGTTTGCTCTGCTTTGATGTTGTTTAAAGTACCGTATCATCGCTGTTTTTGTGCGTTACTAAAATTTAATGATACTCAATAATTTCGCTTTAGCGATTCTGCACCTGCATTATGGTACAGCGTAAGGTAAGACCATATATCGCTTCACCTATCACAGACATATCATCTAAAACAACAATCAGTATACCATTGCCATCTTGTTTATTGAGTGGAACGCATTCTTCTTGTTCGGAAACAAACTACTAGTAAATTAGTGCGACCATTATGGTGTAATAGGTAATAACACAAAAATGCCCTGCTCACTATGTGTAGATTTTCTATTACTGTTGTAACAACATATAACATAACCACACGGCCATTTTGTATGATTTACGTCCGTCTACAAACACACGGTACACAAATCAGATATCGACTGTTAATAAAGAGAGGAGTCGAATCTATTCTTTAGTTCTCATCAGTTAGATCGGCTTGTCAAACAAAACAATTATAATATGTGTTTGTTAATATCACAAAGTAGAAAAGCATTAGCGATTAATGGAACAATTCTCTATAAAGCTGATCCACAGATATCAAACGAAGGAAGACAAACTTTTTATGTTATTCGATCAGGTATTTTACATCACAAAATTGTTGACAAAGAAGTATAAGTGACGATAACCGTAAGTGGTTCTGGTCGTATCCCAGTAATCAATCGTTCTTCTATTTCCGGTGACAAATGATGGTTATGGTCAAAAATATGTGTGGATTGGTACTTGACTCATATATCATATTTCGAACAATTAAACAGGAGAGCGATAGCGATGAAATGTCAATATATGAAAAATTAAGTTTCATTACCTCGACTGAAGATTCAAACCAATTTATAGAGTGAAAACACAGAATAACAATTAGCAAATTGTTCATATATTTTTATTGGCAAATCTATTACTGATATTTCATCTAATAGACTGTAGTCCATAATGCTATTTATGTTTTTTCTAATGACCCCTTTCTTTGATTTATAACTTTCTCTGTGTGAGATATAAGGCGAAGTAATGGCAATTCTGTCCCCTATCCATCAAAGTCATTTATATAATTTGTATTGCTATCTATAGTTTTTGTCAGATTAATTAACTTACTTTTTTCTGTCCTATGTGAGAAGAGCAATTAACAACTAAAGAAAGGCAAACGTCATAGAAATTTCGTATTTTTACTACATCTAAACATGTAGTTATTTCGGATTTGCCCTTGTCAATCATTGTAACTCATTTGTGGGTGTGCGTGTACCCGAGCATGCGCGCTTCACTCAAATCCCCGAGGAAGAAGATTAATTTGTGTTGCCTTCCTCTCTTATGAACTCTACGTAACTTCCTGTGGACGAATTAACTGGTCAGTCCTCTGGTTTTGCGGTAGCTGTCCAACTCTCTGATTGCATTACTATATATGTATGTGTTTTAAGTAACTCCGCGTGCAATGACAACACGCATGAAAAGTGTTTCAACCTTGTTTTTTTGTATTTACGAAAATTAATGTAGTATTAAATAAAAGTATCGTATCGATAATATTTGTGTTTGATATTAAATATCCACATACCTCCAGGCGTAAATTTTGACGCGTTTACTAAACCTGTCGAAACTATACCTTGACATATTAATATGGTGGTTACATATTAGGGTAAAAATAATAATGTTTTCAACAGTTGAACACACACACACACACACACACACACACACACACACACACACACACACACACACACACACACACACACACACACACACACACACACTGTCTAAATAATAATATCAACAACAATACAGCCAGTAATTTTCTAGCAATATTCTCTGAGTTATGCATTTTTCTCGAAGATTGGGATGTACATGCAATTCGTAAGGTAGTGTTCACACATTAGAACAACTTGGCTTATTTCTTCAATAGTGAATAAGAAGAAAATACATATGTGGTGTAAGCAAATAAGAATACAAACTTGAAAATAGATTATTATTACGACCACAATCATATGGGTAGCAACGCTAGACCAAAGTGTTGGCATCTGCTTACATACAGCATATACCAAACATATAAATGAAAGAAACGATAGAGATCACGATTATTGAAAAGCGTACACGTTGTTTCTGTCGCTCAAGCTTGGCATGTTCTTCTTTTTAGGTTCATACGTGTATGTCTCGGGTACATAAATATGTAACCATTAACAAATATACCTGAAAGGTAGGTAATTAACATTCTATACTTCAGAAACTATTTATACACAGAAATGAAAAAAACAAGGGAGAAAAGAAATGTTTAATATTTATATGATATATACATGTACATAAATTGATAGATAAATGAAGTAGTAAGTAGATAAATAAATTAATTAATGAATAAATAAATAAAAAGAACAATGAATAAATAAGTAAATAAATATAACGTTGATGAATAAATTTGTTCCGAGAAAAAAGTCCAAAGACAGTGTTGTAAAAGATTAGTCTAAATGAAAGAAATAATAACTTGTGATAAGTCTTCTTTCCGTATTGATTTATTTTAATGTAAATATATTCTAAAGATTTTTAATATTCCGTATCCCGTCGTTTATCTCAATTTAAATTAATAAATCAAGATTTCAAGTCAATTTAATTAAGTAAAAACAGTAAAAATTTAGGTTAGACGGATTTGGAATCCAGACAACGAGTGCCAGATTCTATTACATGTGATAAAATAACCATTCTTCAATTTTGATTGAAATTTTGTACTTGGTGTTTAATTTACAGGATTACGAGTGTATCTTGGTTCCAGAAGTATGTGCAGCGTATCGATGTGTTTGAAGCAGTGAAAATCTAAGGCGATAAAGCTTGATATCAGTTAGAGTTCCGGTTTAAAAATTTAAGTGCATAAACAAAACTAAGATAACTTCGCAGACGACCCATATGACATTTTTACTGGCTTCAAGAATTGATGCTATCAAATGGCATTACATTTTTATACATGTATATATGTATGTGAAAAGAGATGAATAATTTTTATCAATGTAATAAAAAATAATAAGGTTTAAATGCCGGACATTTATTTATTTATTTATTTATTTATTCATTTATTTATGTATTTATTTATTTATTTATTTATTCATTTATCTCTTTATTTGTTTATCTATTCATTTGTTTCTCCATTTATTTATTGTGTTTATTATTTTTATTTGTTTATTTTTGAACTACTAGTATTACTGACCAATACTCGGTGATAATTTATCTGTTGCTGCTACATGTAAATTCTCACGATTGTAAAAATTGCCTTTATTTTTTAAAATGTTAATTACATTTTCCAATGACGCTTCTTTTTTTTACAAATGTCCCATTAATTTTAACCCTGAAGTGATTCTATTTATTTCTAGTGTAGTCTTCCCAAGGGTCGAGGTGTCGACCATGAAAGGAATGTACAGAACACAGATACGACGGTTTACCACTTTTTATCATTAACAAAGCCACATTTGACGAATGTCCCGACCTCCATTAGAATATTTTATCGAAATCTTGATTGATTGTAACACCAAATAACATTGCTGATATGAGCTATGGTTTTTACATTGTACAGGGTGCGAAATGTCTTCGTTTAGTTGTCGTTAGTTTAATGAAGAATATATACATTTCAAGTATCATTGTAGATATTCATTTATTATATAAAACTTATTTCTTTCGAATTATTTTTTCTTTTTTCTTTTTAAATCTAATCTTATTCATTTTCTTGCAAAAGGATTTAGAGCGTCATTAGAGTAATTGTTCAATTGCCACAGGGAAGGAATGTAATTCGTCAGTTACTTTAAACTAATAATGGAAGTATTTTTTAATGCAATTCTGCCGATAATTTTCAATAATGATATTGGTAGCTGATGATAATACTAAATAAATGTAAATAGCAAAATACATATACAAAATGTAAATACATGTAAATGTATTCATTGATTGCTATCTTGCTACATGTTGTACACAAAAGAAAAAGACATAAAGAAATCATTTGTTCAAAGGTCTCAAAAAACATTTTAACAAAAAATTCCAATTTTTATATGTACTTTATATGTAGCTATATAGCATACATATATATATAAACATACGTACGGACGTACGTACATACATACATACATACATACATACATACATACATACATACACACACTCATAGATACATTAATACATACATACATTAATACATACATTGAACATTTCTGTATCTGTGCTTTATAATATATATATATATATATATATATATATATATATATATATATATATATATATATATATATATATATATATATATATATATATCTTACATTTCAAATAAACCAATATTTATGTAAGCTTAAGTTTAGTGGAAATGTTTAGGCAAGAGTGAAATTAAGCACAGCTATATACAATGCCTTTATTTATATTTTTGCTATGGATATTTAATCATTGAATTTATCTCATTATTTAAAGTAGCACATCTTCCTTTTATTAACATACATATTCTGTAATATTATAGAAATACAATAAAAATTATTAATTTAGTTGTAATGAAAAAAAATTAAGTTTGCTCATGCACGATATTTTGGATCGAATATATAAAGACCAATTTGATTATATTTATCTTGTATTTGTGCATTGTTCTTCATGTCGAGACCGTTAGTATATCAAGCTTGTTGTATTTTAATTAACTTTGATTTTTGAATATCCATTTCTTATTCTCAATGTTTATCTTAAAGCATTACTAGTATAATTACTGTAATCATTATTATTTTTATTATTTTTATCATTGTTTTTATCATTATTTTTATTATCAATATCATTATTGATATTATAATTATTATTGTTATTATTACTATTATTATTATTATTATTATTATAATGCCTTTTGACATATTTTTATCTGCCATTTGGAAAAACAAAACAAAACAAACAACTAAATAACATTTGTTGGCACACCAAAGTGATATGGTAATATTTTTATTTTAT
Organism: Atrina japonica; assembly: GCA_030159075.1. NCBI lineage: Eukaryota > Metazoa > Mollusca > Bivalvia > Pterioida > Pinnidae > Atrina > Atrina japonica. Next base: position 125,571 of record BROG01000216.1, on the reverse strand, counting down.
GATGAAATAGCAGCAGAAATTAATTTCAAGTTTAAGTTGTTGTTGACAAATATTTTTTTTGAAACTAAGAAAAAGAGGAATTTGAATACACCAATGTTCGACCAGGTTTGAACTTCTACGAAATGTTTAAACGATTTTGTAATTATAAATTTGTGATCGAAAGTTAGATTTCAGTCTTTAACCATTTAAAATAAATTTGGCCTTTAAGTCTAGCGACGGAATTCGGCGTCTTCCCTGTGTTGCTTTATGAAAATAATGAAACCAACATATCAGTCTGGGTGAAATTTATTATTCATTCATTTGTGTACTTAATGTTCACATACATAATGTGGACTAAGTTAAAATATATATTTTTCAAGGTGATAGGAAATTATTACATGATTAACAACTCGTTTTATTTTCATCTGTATACTAAGATATTGATTTATCTGTCTTTCCCAATATTAAGTTATTTTTAAGTGCTTATTCATAAAATTATCTATTTCTTTTATGATTTTACAAATGATATAAATAGATAAAATTGGACAATCACTTTCATATTTGTGTAACATTCATCACAGCTCATTGGTCATTTTTTCTTAAAAAGGTAAAAGAACGCAATTATCACCTTGTGTCTAAAAAAAACATCAGCAGAAATCCCCTACTCTCCTGAGCCTTCGGAGCAGTGGTAACTTGAAATAAATACCGAGTGAAAATGAAAATTCATAATAGCTTGATCCTCTTAGTTCTTGTTAATGTAATTCAAATCCCCACTATTAACGGTTATAAGGGTGGAAGCTTTGTGCTTTTGTAATACTCGCTTTCAGAGCTATGAGAATGTACCCAGGATTAAAACCAATTATAGCAGCACTCTAGACCAGATTATGGAGGGATTTGGTGTACTTTGGGGATTACAAGGGACTGACACTACATTCAAATATAACGACATTATACAAGCTTTCTATTAATGCTACATAATAATAACAGTCCGTGTAACAAATACAAAAGGGAAATTGACCAGACATCGATATATATATATATATATATATATATATATATATATATATATATATATATATATATATATATATATATATATATATATATATCACGCCAACTTTACTTGATATGATTTTGAATTTCTTGTCAAATTTCTTTATTACTATCATGACCCTATTATTTTGAAACCCCTGTTTATTTGATAGAAAAAAAACCATTCCCCCTCGAATTCAATATATCCGGGTGTTTTTCTCTCTTAATATTAGTTATATCTGTGTAAATTATACTTATATATATATATATATATATATATATATATATATATATATATATATATATATATATATATATATATATATATATATATATATATATATATATATATATATATATATATATATGTGTGTGTGTGTGTGTATGTGTGTGTGTGTGTGTGTGCGTGTGTGTGTGTGCGTGTTATTTGACCAATAATTCCAATCTTTGATTTTTACAGAATGCTTAAATAATAATTTCAAAAAGAGTGGACGTCCATCTTGTATTAACAAAATAATCTACAGGTAAGATGAAAATGATATCATCATCACCACTATCACCAACACCACCACCACCACCACCACAACAACAACTAGGATAAACAACAACTATCATCATCATCATCATCATCATCATCATCATCATCATCAGTTTTCTATAAAAATATATTAGCACTTAAATTCATCTTCTACAATATTTAAAATATATATATTGACATGTATTCATGAAGTTTTCTGGTTGGCAGGGAAAATCTCACGTAAAGTATCTGCCAACATCAATAGTTAATTACATGACAAATAATTGACTTGAAGTAGGTGAGAAGGCCATGTAGAAAGACAGTTCGATTCTGTCTCCAGATAATATATCGATATATGAACATTTGGACACGGTGTTTTTGCCCGGTCTTCTCATCAGCTCAAATATATATCATTGCGACATATTTCGTGAATTATATCATTTTTTTATTAAAAAATAAAATAATAAATTACAAAAAGGGAAGTACATGAAATGGTATGGTGATCGCCAGCTCAGACCTGTGGGTTTTCTCCGGTTACGGTGGTCGCCAGGTCTGACACCTGGGGTACTCTGGTTCCCCCCGACAGTAAGCACCCCATCATACCAGCATCAGAGTCAACAAGAGACATTAATATAAGTTGTAAAAAACTTATTTTATTATTATTGTAAAATAAATAAAGTTTATTTATTTTCTTACGTAATGCATCAAACTTCTTATGCAACTTATATTTATTTTTAAATGTCTGTCGTTGACTCTGTTAATGGCGTAACGGGATGGTTGCCGTGAAAAAAAAACCAGAATATGATTGAGAAATCCCACGTGTCCAATCTGGCGACCATCATACCATCTCATAATGCTATGTCCCCTAATCTGGGGATCCAACTCGGGTTCCAATCGTGTGCGTTAACCACTGCACTATTCGGACACCTTTAAATACTTTAATGTTTTGAGATTTGTATTTCCAAATCAGAAACGAATGTAAGATGTGGATACAGAATCTAATTCACTTTGAATTTTGTTTATATAAAACACGTCCAGAAAAAGTAGAATCATAAACTGGTAGTGTTATATACTGTTTTTCAGCTTAATAACAAAATAAAAAAAATTACTTGAAATCAAATTTTCATCTTATATTTGAAAGACTCTGAAATAGCCATTGTAGGTGAAGGATTTGTGTCTTACTAGGGAAACTATCATCAACATCATCATCGTCGTCGTCGTCGTCATCATCATCATCTCTACAGTAAAACGAATTGTATTCCCATCAGATCCGACTGAAGGGAGGTAATGGTAGAGAAGTCGTAAAACTTTTTATTGGTGAATGATAAAAATGTTCCGAAAAAGTTAATAATTGTTAATGGTAGAAAATCGTGAAAACGTTGATTCTGGTTGATAATGGTAAAGTTTGGAAAACGTTGATTCTGGTTTATAGAAAGAAAGTTGGGAAAACATTGATTTTGGTTAATAGAAAGAAAGTTTACATATCGCCAAATGCCCGACACGGCACCCTTTGGCAAATTCTTCAATTATGACGTCAAAATTAATTGGCCCGTCAAATGTTTGTGTGATTATGCCATAGCAATCGAACGATGTCAATAAGCACATAGACACCCATGTGTCAGACACTTGGCGATAGTCAGTTGGGAAAACGTCGGTTCTGGTCGAAAGTAAGAAAGTTGGGAAAACGTTGTTTCTGGTTGATAGAAAGAAAGTTGGGAAAACGTTGATTCTGCTTAATAGAAAGAAAATTGGGAAAACGTTGATTCTGGCTGATAGTAGACAAGTTGGGAGAACGTTGATTCTGGTTGAAAATAGGAAAGTTGGGAAAACGTTGATTCTGGATGATAAAAAGAAAGTTTGGAAAACGTTGAGTTAGGCTGATAGTAGGAAAGTTATGAAAACGCTGATACTAGTCAATTTTCGAAAAGTCGTAAAACTCTATACTAGTTATCATATTGTAGAAATTTGAAAACGTTGATACTTGTTGATTGTAAGAAAGTTGTGAAAACGTTGATTCTGGTTGATAGTTGGAAAATTGCGAAGACCTTAATACGGTTAAATGTGCAATATATAAAAAAAAAATCTCAGATACCAAAGTATATATCTTTAGGATGTCCAAGATATAGGTACAAATCTGGTAAAAATGGACAAACACGGACCTCTTCTAATAAAGAGGTGGGATCAGGTGCCACGGAGGACTAAGCATTCATTGTCGACTGGTCACACCCGTCGCAGCTGTGATAACATTGGTATTGGTTAATGGTTGAAAAGTTATGAAAACGTTGATACTGGCCAATGGTAGAAAAGTTGCCTAAACGTTGATTCTTGTTAATGGCAGAAAAGTTCTAAAAACGTTTATAACACTTAATTATAGAAAACTTGCGAAAACATTGATACTGGTAGATGAAAAAAAACTGTAAAAATTGGATACTAATTAATGGCAGAAAAATCGTGAAAACGATTGCATTGGTTAATGGTAGAGAAGATGTGAAAACATTTGAATAGGTTAATAATAGAAAGGTTTTGAAATCGTCGATACTGGCTAGTTCTAAAAAAGTTAAGAAAACGGTTGTACTGGTTAATGATGGAAAAGTTGTAAAAGAACTGGATACTGCTGAATGGTAGAGAAGTTGTAAAAATATAGGATTCTGGTTAATGGCTGAAAAATAATGACAACGATGATACCAGTTAATGGTAGAAAAGTTGTGAATACGCTTTTACTGTTAAATAGAAGAAAACTCGTGAAAGCGTTAATAGTAGAAAAAATTACGAAAACGTTGACACTGGTTGGGTGTAGAAAAAATTGGATACTAGTTTATGGTAGAAAAATCATGAAAATGATGATACCGGTTAATGACAGAAAAGTTGTGAAATCGTAGACACTGACCAGAGTTAGAAAAATTGTGAAAACAGCTGTACTGGTTAATGGTAGAAAAGTTATAAAAAGGTGAATTACTACTGAATAGTAAAAAAGTTGAGAAAAAAATCGATACTGCTGAGTGATAGAAATGTAAAATTCTCACATACCAATGTATAAATCTTCTGCGATACATATACAAATTTGGTGAATATTGGACAAACACGGACCTCTGGAAATCCAGAGATGTAATCAGTTGCCAAGGAGTAGTAAGCATTCCGTGTTGACCTGTCACACCCACCGTGAGTCCACAATTCAAATGAAATAAATGACGAACAAATCCTCGTCGCAATTGATACAGACTACTTAGCAACCGCTATCGAACAGGTAACTCAATATTTCATTATTGAAACAGAGTAATCGCAAACATGGGTATTATACCGACCGTAAAATTTGCGGAACGTTGACATCAAAAGCGATTTTCGATATCCCTGCGTCAGTAACTTGTCAGTAAGTAGTTTACCCCTGTAAATGAAATGTTCATATGTTGAACACGCCCTAGCACATTGGATCATTTGTGACGTATAAACACCATATGTAGGTGATTGATGATATCCCTACTTAAATGTGGAAAATTTACCTTGTGAAAGCTAAAACCGTCACCTTTGTCGTATAGTGTGGTTGTTAATTTCCTGTGTGTACCTAAGGTAAAAATGTCAAAGTAGGAAGCGTATGTGCTTGATTCTGTTTTTTTTTTTACAGTTCGTTGGTATATATCGCATTAACATGTGTGTGAAAATTGTAATTATTGATTGACAGAACATTGTTGATATATTTAAATGTCAAATTAAAGACCACCGCTAGCTTTTTCTTCTTTTGAGTCAGAAGCCTCTGAACGAAGTCTGCTTCGTATGAACAGGTAAACCAATAGAGGGGCACACTCAGTTCCCATGCGAATGCCGACAGTTTGCTGAAACACCTGGTCTACAAACATAGCAAATATTGTCTATTAGAAATTCCAGCATCTTTTTTTCATCAACTTCAGTGTATTTATATGTAGAATCAGAGTGGTGTTGGACGATATAAGTATCATGATAAGCAGTGACTTACAGAAAAGTCAATAATAATGGATAGGAAATTCATAAAGATTCGTCATCACATGTTGAAAAGTGCTCTTTCACAGTTTGTCGTGGATGGATAAAATTTTTACATATTTGTCAATTTTTGTGAAAATATGGTTTTGGATATAACTTGAACAAAATTCAATATACAGTAAAACTTCGGTGAAGCGAACTTCAATGAGGTGAATATCTCAATATTTCGAAAAAATCCCAATAACTTTTTACATAACGCTTATTATAAACAATTCATAATTCGAAATTTTATAAGCAGATTTTATCGATGTTTGGAACAATTATGTAATTCGACAATTTTTCTGCATGGGTTTTGTAAAGTTTACACCTGGATCTTACAAATCGTCGAAGACTCTTTTTTCACGTCTGAATAATGTTTTTCTTCATTACAATTATTTTATGACATAAACACATTAATTTAACACCACATTACACTTGCAAAATTAAAAATACGAATATTGTTTTTATGGAATCAGTGAAAGACAACCTTTTTTATATTCTCCAGTCATATATATATATATATATATATATATATATATATATATATATATATATATATATATATATATATATATATATATATATATATATATATATATGCGTAAATGAAAACCGTTTAAAACTCTCAAAACATAATAACAGTCGATCAGGGATTCATTTAAATCGTAGGTGAATGATATTTTTTTAATTTTTCAAGTCAATATGGCTTTCAAATTAAGACAGTTAAGAAATTGTCTCGGGAATTGAAATAATTTCAAATAAAGCAGGATTTAATATAACAGGGTTCAATATAAGTGGATGCGACTGTATTTGGCAGTGAATATTGACTCTGGATTGACAAATGCATTCAAATCCATCCTTTTTATCTCTCTACTTATGTCATCAATCGGTTCCTGGAACCAATCTCAAAGATGCCATGACTTTTGTAAACCAGTTTTACTTCACAAGGTATTAATTTTCACGTGGATTTGCAAAGGAGTAATCTCGCGAATTTAGATATCTAGCGAAAATATGTGGTAAAGGTGGTGTTATGGTATATATTAATGTACAATATCATCAAATGGCACTCGCGAAATTAACGACTTGTATAGCGTTAAAATTCCTGCATTCGCAAATATGGACGAAAAGACAAAAAATGTAAAAGTTTGTAACAAATACAGTGATTGACAGTAATACTTAAGGCATCTAAATGAGTTGAACTCTAAGCTTTCACTGATAATTGGGTTATTTTGGCGTCGCTAAAATTTGGCATTTTGGGCATAAAATGAAGGGTTGTTTTTTTGGCCAGTTATTTTAGCCATTTATGTTTATATCATGTTTAAATTTGGTCTAATATTAGATATCAGTCTTGTCGTGTCAAACATTCCAGGTGTTTGAAATATCAAAATATTAAAAGGTGTCGGTAGAATAATTAGAATTGATGGGTTACATAGTACTTCATTGGAATTAACGTACACACATTGCTGTTTTAAAAAACGCCTTGTTTGTTAATCTATAAAACACTAAACATTTTTAAAAAGTACTGGTAAAAATATTGTGTACATATTTTGAACGGTTTAATTTTGGCCATTTTAGTAGGATGGCCAAATTGACCTAAATTAAACAATGACCAAATATACCAATTTACGGTACTACATTTTAATGGCGGGGGAGAAACCCCGGTTACAATGTACCCAGGATAGGAGCACATGCCGTCTGGAAGTAAAATGGTAAATTTCTTTACAAAACCAGCTAAGTTCTTAAGGGATTCGAAGCCTCGATGGATAAACGTGATGTACCGAGTTGTTAGTATATGAAAAGATACTGTGGAAATTACCGAGTTCGTAATAAATGAGTGGAGACTGCAGGAATTATCGAGATTGTAATAAATGAAACGAGACTGGGGAAATGACCTGGTTTATAGTAAATAAATAAAGACTGTAGGGTATACCGAGTTCGCAATAAATGAATATAGACTGCAGGAATTACCGAGTTCGTAGTAAATGAAAAGATATTCTAGAAATTACCGAGTTCAAAATCAATGAATAGAGAATGTATTAATTATCGAATTTATAGTAAATAAACAAACGATTTAGGGAATACGGAGTTCACAATAAATGAATATATACAGTAAGGATTATCGAGTTTGTAGCATATGATTAGAGATTAGCAATTACCGAGTTTGTAGCAAGTGATAAGAGACTGCAGGAATTACCGAGTTTGTAGCAAATGATAAGAGACTGCAGATATTACCGAGTGTGTAGCAAATGATAAGAGACTGCAGGAATTACCGAGTTTGTAGCAAATGATAAGAGACTGCAGGAATTACCGAGTTTATAGCAAATGACAAAAGACTGCTGGAATTACCGAGTTTATAGCAAATGATAAGAGACTGCAGGAATTACCGAGTTTATAGCAAATGATAAGAGACTGCAGGAATTACCGAGTTTATAGCAAATGATAAGAGACTGCAGGAATTACCGAGTTTATAGCAAATGATAAGAGACTGCAGGAATTACCGAGTTTATAACAAATAAACAAACGATTTAGGGAATACGAAGTTCACAATAAATGAATATATACAGTAAGGATTACCGAGTTTGTAGCATATGATTAGAGATTAGCAATTACCGAGTTTGTAGCAAGTGATAAGAGACTGCAGGAATTACCGAGTGTGTAGCAAATGATAAGAGACTGCAGGAATTACCGAGTTTATAGCAAATGATAAGAGACTGCAGGAATTACCGAGTTTATAGCAAATGATAAGAGACTGCAGGAATTACCGAGTTTATAGCAAATGATAAGAGACTAAACAAACGATTAGAGACGTAGGGATTACGGAGTTTGTGGAGTTTGTAGTGATGAGTGTAAACTGTTATTGTGCTCTGAGTATTGATGTTGCCAAGAACTCAGACATGTGTAATATGTGATATACTTGCATGCATACACACACACAAACATGCACGCACGCGCCCATACATGCATGTATACATACAATACCATACTTAAAAACATACATACAGACAGGCAGACAGACAGACATACATATATGGATTTTTTTTATATGAATACATATTTTTTATAGGAAGAATTTAAACATCTATTTTGATTTTTGCTGCGCCTTTGTTATAAAATGTTGTAATTCATACACGTAAATGCTTTATTTCCTTTCACTTTAAATTTTCCACGCGGCAATTCGTTCATCTAGTTCTCATTAAAATTTGACAAAAGATTCCCATAAATTAATCTTTTATAGTTATTATGATTATTGGAGCTGGCTGAAAAAAAAACCCAGATAAAATAAACTTGCTCAAGCGAATTGCATTGGAATTATATGTTATGTGTGTGTGTGAAAGGTAAGTCTTTAGCTATCATATTTATCACTATAAGTAGTTCTGACCAAATAGTTTAATAAACGGATTATTAAATATTCAAAGAAATACATCAAAAATTGAACTCATGTATTCAAGAATTTAATAAGCATTTTGTACATAAAACAATTTGACGTATCTACATCACTGAGCTTTGCAACTCGTACCGAGGGCCAACTATCTAAAATTACGGGGAGGTATATCATTACTTTTACATTTAAATTGTCTAAAGAGGAATCAATGAAAGGCTGATTAAAATATTATTAAATTCATCCGGATTAAATTTCTTCCTTACGTAATGAATTTTGTCATGTTTTTTTAGACTGGCGGACAGATATCTCATTCTGTGTATCTATAGGAACACTAGCAGAAGTAGTCTAAATGCTAACCCCTTCCCCCGTGTTCTTAGTATCAAATTGCAATACTTGGGTTATTTCGCCGTATAATTGGTGTGGTCTAACATTTCACTTTAATTTAGATACGAGCCTGGTAATTTGTATTCCAATAAAACCAATTGTGATCTCATTAAAACAATCAATACATTTTAACGTTACTACTTCGCTTACATTTGACAGATAATACTGTCGGAGCCAGACACGATTACAGAGCATCGTTTACCGAAGTGGTTGAAGGTTATTGCTTAAACTGGAATCGGTTTCTAAGATCATGTGATTCTCAATAACAAATACCAGTATTCCAATTTCCGAATAGAGATTGTTTTTGAAACAAGATTTTCACTGTATTTATCAATTGTCAATTTCTGTAATTAGCGGACGCAATATGCTCCTTTAATTCTTATGTTTTCTGTCTTATACATGTATTCCCACTCTCTGTATTTAAAAAAATATATTAATCGACAGATAGACAGGTGCTCTTGAATAAGACAATTAAGATAACATATATCAATTTCATTAGCTGTGACTAATCATAATTACGATCTATTGTTTTCTACATGTTTAAACGTGAGCATCGTTAAACGGTGAATGATTTTAATAATAATTTCCATCTAGTTTTTAAAATCGAATTTAAAAACTATCGTCAGTGGTTTCAAGTATTTAATATTCTTATATGAAAGTGATTTTGGTGAGAACATCAACATGGTATCATAAACCATGTTAATTGCAATATTAAAAGAATGTGTTATGTGCTTATTGAAACATAATATACACCTTGTTTCTGCTTATCTATCTATCTATCTATCTATCTATCTATCTATCTATCTATCTATCTAACTATCTAAATAACTATCGATCTATCTACCATATATATATATATATATATATTAAAGGAAGAAGTAGAAAACGTCCTTTAGTCTTTATGGAACGTATTCCACAAAAAGTAGATTTTCTACTTCATCCTTTATATTCATACTTCTTTTTTATATAGTCAAGCATAGAGTCCAAATCTTATTTTCGTTTAAAGTTATGGTTGTTTTGTTTTTAATTTGATGAGTTGAACATAATTGGATTTCCTTAAAATACCATAACTAACCAAAATGCTTGTTATTTGATATTTTACTTGATGCATTGCATATACTTACAATAAAGAACTCCCAAAGTCTCTTAGACTGTAACTGTATTTTTGAATGTTGTTTTAAGCCACTCTCAACTTTTTTCAGTTATATGGTGGTGGCCAGGTTTTAATGATGGAGGAGAGAACCTTGTTACAATGTACCCGTGAAGAGACCACCGGCCTTCCGCAAGTAAACTGGCAAACTTCCTCACAAAAGAACAGCTTAGGTTTCAGCAGAGCTCGAAAAACGTCCTCTCAATCCCGTGTTTGTTCATTGAGTGTGTTATGTATTGTTTTAAACAATTCAACAAATAATACCTTGATATTTCTGGATAACAAAAACATTCTATGATATAAAAAATAATGACTAGAACTTTATGAAAGTTGGTTAAAAAAACACCTTAAAGTGTGCAAGGATCACACTGTCATTAGCCAATGCAGCTTTTGAGTAATTTGTTTTATCAAGACTGATAAAAAATTGTGATATAATAGGGTATTTTTGTGACCATTATTTTTATCATGTTGTTGCATCAGACAAGAAAATTAAGTAAACCTCCAAACCTCTAAACGTATTGCAGATAGTCTTCAGGATGACTGACACATGTATATAGTCTTGTCTATGTCGCATAGGATAACCAAATCTTTTTCGTACCAAATATTCATTGATCTGACGCAGAGAAACCCTTGGTTGACTAATTTTCTGGCTCTCAATTTTCTGAAACCAAGGTCCAGTGAAATTCTGGACTTAAAAGCAATCTTACTATTTTATTTTGAATCAATGAGATGTAGGTATACATCTTGGTCGTCTTGTAAATTTAGAAACAATCTATTCAAGTACAAAATCTTATCATAAACCAATGATATTTTGATATATTCTTATCTTCCAGTGAAATATTTTTGCTTTTTGATATTTTTGTCGTCATTTAACCTGGAAGTTATCACCATGTATTTCCGTCAATTTACCTGCTAATTCTAAAACGAAAGGTAATAGGTTGAAACAAGAGCAAATTATAATATTCATATGAGAGAGAGAGAGAGAGAGAGAGAGAGAGAGAGAGAGAGAGAGAGAGAGAGAGAGAGAGAGAGAGAGAGAGAGAGAGAGAGAGAGAGAGAGAGAGAGAGAGAGATCTGATCACTATTTAAAAGAGATTCTGCCATGAGAGTAAAATAAGGAATTGAAAATTCATAGAAAATGAATGCATATACAAATATGATACTTTCTAGGGAGATATTAGAAATTGATACACTAAATGTTTATTTTTATTGTTCTCGTGCATATTCTTGTTATTGTATATCTACGATTAGGTTTACACAACATGACATACAAAAGTTATCGATGGAATATTTTGATATTAGAAATAAACTATTTATGACACAGGTGCTCCACTGGATACGAATTATAAAAAATAAAAAATATATATACGGCAATAACCCATGTCAGCATTAGGTATGGACGCCATTTTTCAAAGTCACAATAATTAGATGTATGGAGTTTGTGGAGTTGCGTAGTCGTTACCCATCAAGCAGATATGTGACATTACAAAGACGGTATGTTGTTGTTACTACTACTACTACTACTACTATTACTACTACTACTATTACTACTACTACTACTACTACTACTACTATTACTACTACTACTACTACTACTACTACAACTACTTCTACTACTTCTACTACAGTGGCTAATAGGCCCTTTTTGAGAAAGGTCCTGTACCCTTTCAATTGGGAATTTTACGTCACAATTGGTTAAATTTGGTTAAAATAGTATTAAATATGGTAATACTGATAAAATTTTAAAATATGGTACAAAACTTGTGATTCATTTATCTCTTTATCACACTGACAACATGGATATCATCTGAATGCATGAAGGTATTAATTCAGCAGTTCTTTTGTCTATATATATATCAAAATTTGGGGAACATAGTGAACACAATTGGGAAATATTTGCTCAAAATTGGGGAAAATATAGCTGATTTGGCAAGGGAAAGGGGTCCTTTTACCTGACCCACATGTTGATGATATTAATCCTTGTACTATTATTATTATTATTATTATTATTATTATTATTATTATTATTATTTTGGGTCTATCATGAGAGAGAGAGAGAGAGAGAGAGAGAGAGAGAGAGAGAGAGTGAAGAGAGAGAGAGAGAGAGAGAGAGAGAGAGAGAGAGAGAGAGAGAGAGAGAGAGAGGAGAGAGAGAGAGAGAGAGAGAGAGAGAGATAGAGAGAGAGAGAGAGAGAGAGAGAGAGAGAGAGAGAGAGACTAGTACATCTAGATTTTAAGAAAGTTGACTCGGGTCGTAAAGCTTGACAAGATTTTTGAAGTTTAGAAATTAGATAATTATGAAGGTAATTAACTTTTTATTACCTGAATATATATCAAGATTCTTATGTTTAGAAATTAGATGATGGAGAAGCTAATTAATAACATTTACCTAGCTGCAATGTACAGATCTTAATTTTACGATTTTGAATTTCCTTTCAATATTTTGTTTAAGCGGAATGGGGAACGCGTTATCTTGAAATTATCAAAATTTCATTTTTACAGAAAAATGTATACTACAATAGACATAATATAGAAATTTGGTTAAAAAGTCATAAAGATAAATGGGTCATATGATTAAAAGAATAATATAGAACATATATAGAAGAATTTAAAATATAATACAAGTACATTGACTTTAATAAAAGTGAAAAATATATATCAAAATCAATGCAACTTACAACGTATAACTTGGAAGAAAAATACATATTAAAGGATTAAATCATTGGAATAAAAAGATACAATCAAAATCGGTACACAGCAAAGACACATATACATATATTATAGTGATACAGTGTACGATGTGATATATGATATATGGGTGAATAGTTTTTGTACAGTATAACCAAAATATTATTTCGAATTTAATTTTGAATTGAACTCTTATATTTCAATAGATTGAAATTGAAAAAAAAAAAACACAAAAAAGTTTGATATTTAGCAGTCATAAACCGAGTACAATTTGATTTTATCTGCTATATGTTCCTATACATATTTACCGAGCGTGTACAATGTATCATATACTTATTTTGAGATTTATGGTCTTTTAGATGAAAAAATCAATCAACTTGTTAGAGTTGCGCAGTGAAATATTATTATATTAAATGAATTGTAAAATATTACTCAAAGTAGTTATTACTACATAAATTTTAAATTTTGATGCAAAAATAACATTACATGACATTCATTACATATATTTCTTTTACATAGACTTACTTTTATTAGACAACAAATGACGAATGTCCAAAGAAATTAGCGACATTTAACTTCTTTGTAAATGTTCAATTGAAAATTATTTCAAGCTGTATTTATTCTGAAATACATAAAATTTGAATGGCATAAATGATGTCTTGATGTCGACTGCAGTCAGGCAATATATCTCGAATGTAATCCTGGTTTAGAATTTTTTTTTCTGTATGGTCGAATGTTTTATAGTGAAATGTACAAATAATTTTGCAAAAGCATGTAATTTCAAACATATTTTGTACATATCTATTAATTCTTACTATTTGCTTATTTTGTTTAATCAGATTATAAAAATATTGACAAATTCTTCTGTAACATTATATATTTTCCCTAGTCTATCATTGTTCGTTCTAAAGTCGTTGATGGCGTATTCCGGTTCACCGGTTCTATGACAAGTGTATCAAAAGTTTCAATGCATTGTCGACATGTTGTAAATGCCTTGTCGCCATGTTGTACAACTACATATTTACTCAATATACGAATTCCACACCAATGAACTTCGACTCGGAGATGCAGATGATTGTCCATAAACTGAACATATATTTCATATACATACATATATCTTGTATGCATAGATTTATCTCGATACATCGGGGAATTACACCAACGTCTGCAACATGTTTCCTTCTTTTCGATGGCTTGTAAGGTGCCTTAAGCCTGGTTGGATTCGATATTAAAAGATTTGCAAAACACATTTATTCCTCTTGTAAATCAAAGGTGAACAAGTACATGGACTTTTTGAGATGTAAATGAGATAAAAACTAACTTCGACGCAAAAATCAATCATTGAATCAACTAACAGTCGACTTTTAATAAGTAACACCAGCTATGGATACCGAGGTTTGTAGGAAGTAGATGCCAAAGTCAGATAAACTATCGGCATGACATTTTTCACGTCACACTCATTCAATAATGCAATTTCAAATAACCAACGATAATTGAGTTTTTTTTCAATATAAATTTTGTGGATTTTGTGGTACTTTTAGCATAAGTAATAATAAATCTAAAAGTACTGTAGATACTGCTACAGTAATGAAATGTGGTACAAAAGATTCATAGAATTAATTGAAATGTATCGGATTTCATATCATGAAATATTTTTGTCTAAAACTCATCATTGATTGCATTGTTTTAAAGTAAAATATTATTAACAATACCAAAGTTATTGTTTTCAAAAGAGGCCAAAACAAATTTCAAGACGATCGTTTCCGTTAATAAGACTTCATCAGTTGATCTCTAAATTAACATAATTGTAAATTTTCGAAACAAAATTTAAAAACGAAGAAGTACCAATGAATAATTAAAACCCCAAGTCCATTAGAATACAACAAATTGGATATACATGTACTGAATGTCTGCAAATAAAAAACAATTGTGAAACCCCAACGAACGGACCCCAATTGAATCCCAATTTAAATGGACAGGGTTTAAAAATGTTTTTAAAAATATTTATGACTTTCTTGTACAGCAGAACCTTGTCAAAACGCCACTTCGCTTTTGAGACCACCTCACATTTAAGAGCGTAAATTGTCCGCCCCTTGAGAGAATTTCTTGATAGGTATTGAATAGGCCCAGACCCCAACCAATCAAACCACTTAAAGTCAGTCGCTTGGCTGGTCGTAATAGCAAAGTTTCACTGTATAAAACTATATGAACACATAGAGCAAAATTCTAATGATAAAGTCTTCTGGATTTCCAGAGTTCCGTGTTTGTCCAATATTCACCATATTAATATATTGTATCCTGGAATTCTTGAAGATTTATACTTTGGTATCTGTTATTTTTAAACTTGATGATGATGATGATGATGATGATGATGATGATGATGATAATGATGATGATGATGGCGAATATGATGACAACGCCGACGATAGATATCTTTATCAAATGAAGATTAAAAAAATGTTTTACCTTTATGTCACACTGATGATTATCAAATACCATATATGGAAACAAAACATATAAATGAAAGGTGATTCAACAGCTATTTACATGTACATGTCTATGAGAGTTAGACTATGAAATTTACGCTAAAACAAGCGCACCGAACGGCCTTCCTTTCCCTTTTTTAATTTACTCTTATGAATGACCAAATTGATAATTTTTTTTCTGATCACTTGAAAGGAAACAATGAAAAAGCCTTAATAAACCGGAAAATAAAGCACTAAAATCGATCAAGAAATTCTTACGTTTGTCACATAGAAAGTGATTGCTGATTAAAATGTCAAATTACCTTAGTCTTCACGTCAAAACTCCAAGGTTGCAATTAATTTGTAAATGAAATATTTGAAATGAGAGCAATACCCAAAATTGTACTATATATATATATATATATATATATATATATATATATATATATATATATATATATATATATATATATATATATATATATATATGTCGCATGGTGATATTACTTATTGAATATTTTTAGTAATAAACGATAACAACAACCGTGATAAATAATGATAATAGCTAAATAATAATAATAATAATAATAATAATAATAACAATAATAATAATAATAAGAAGAAGAAGAAGAAGAAGAAGAAAACGAAGAAGAAGAAGAAGAGGAAGGTGATGAAAATAATGAAGGATGATAATAATATTTATAGTCATAATAATAATGATGATAACGACGAGGATATCAACGACAATGAGACGTGAGACGACGACAACAACAACAACGACGATTACGACGGCAACGATGATGTTGGGAAAGTTTCTCCTTCATTAAATATTGACCAATTGTTGGTAATTCTTTGGATGCCTTTTGATGGATACTTTTGTCCGTGCTTAGAATAGAGTAGTTGGTAACTCTCTGGACGCCTTTTGACTGAGACTTCTTCTGGGGTCCCGTGCTTAGAATGGACTAATAGTTTTCTGGATGCCTTTTGACGGAGGCAACTTGCCTGAATCACATTATTTCATGGACTATACAAACATGAAGAGATCATACAGTATATCATACAAGTTGTATGTAATTCTATCATATCGCACTCATTAATTAGGAGATAAAAATGAATGACTGGGATGTAACTTTCTTCTTAATCAATACGCTGAGCAAATCACTAATTCATTATCACAATAAATGCTGGCTTGTTTTTAAGAAAAAGTGGGTATGGAATGGAGGAAGTTGAAAACAAATCTTGAATCATTGATGTTGGAGTAAAACAACACAGACAACAAGGGTATTGTTATAAGTACACCGACAACTACATATTAATTAAATTCATCATTTTTCATATCCTACAGTGAGCTTTATCAGACATTGTGGTATGAAAAATATACGTCATCTTGACGTTACATTCAATAATAATAATAATAATAATAATAATAATAATAATAATAATAATAATAATAATAATAATAATAATAATAATTGTTAAAGCAATTATATGTCGAACCCACTGATACGGAACCCTGTCACTTTAAAATCCCGCTTATTTGAAATGATTTTTACTCCCCGGCCAAATTACTTTATTACCATGATTATTTTGAAAACCCTGTCAATTTGAAAATACATTTTCAATACCCTTCGATATATATATATATATATATATATATATATATATATATATATATATATATATATATATATATATATATATATATATATATATATATATATATATATATATATATATATATATAAAACCACCGATAATATTTATTCAGAACCAGAAATACAATGTCTTTGAGTGCCTTGAGTGTAGTGTTATCGACTTTTATTTTAGATGGTCTAGATTCAGATTAGAGATGCAAATTTATTATTCCTCGTTTTTTTTTTTTTTTTTTTTTTTTTTTTTTTTTTTTTTTTTTTTTTTTTTTTTTTGTTAAATGCGACTGTTTCATGCATGTTTATGTCTGGAACAATATTAGTCTCGGAGTTGCTGCTGATCTAATCACAAATGAAATTTATTTACTAACAATATGCATGCAATTGGATGTATTTTGTGCTTATTGAACATTAACCAATTTTTATTAGTAGACGTTTCAAGGATGTTATAGACATTTTGAAATGCAATGATGAAAATGTATATTTTCCGTAAGCAATAAATTAGGTTTTACGGGTGCCTTCTATTGGATATTCTTTACTTTAACATATGAAGAACATTTTTTTTCTCAAAACCTATAAAATTTATATTTTGTTGTAAATTATGAAATATAACATGCAAAGTGAAAATGTGCAGCATGCATTTGATAATAATATGATTTAGAATGAGAATGAGAAAGTAATGATTTTTACTGTGCATACAGTTTCGATTCGATATGATGTACCATCACGGTTTAATATCTCTACCAAATCTCGTTAAAGGAGTTTTCCACCCGATAAACATACTATCGCCAAAATGATGTATATTCTGTTGACAACAATGCCCAGAAACCAGGCAATTGTTAAAGAAAATCAACAACAACAACAACAACAATAATAATAATAATAATAATAATAATAATAATAATAATAATAATAATAATAATAATAATAATAATAATAATATAAAATAAATAAACGAATAAATACATATTTTTTAAAGAAAATAAATATATTAAATTAAACGATAAATTTTAATTTGGGTATGCACAAATAATGTCATTTCTGTCATGCCAAAATTGTATGGGGCAAATATAAATGCCACAAACACAAGTACACACACACACACACACACACACACACACACACACACACACACACACACACACACACACACACACACACAGATTAACATTTACTTTCATTTGAATAAAATGCAACAAAATCATCATTTTTGGGCGGTATATGCAAAATAATGGTGAAAAAGTAATACAGTATTCTATCTCACGTAAATCACTTGAAAACAATATGTATTCTATAAATTAGTTTTATTAATCCACCGAAAATGTGTATATTTCAGACCTACAGGAAGAGTTTCTTTAAGGCCTTTGTAAACTTATATCTGATCCAATGTTGTTCCTGTATGTCCTATTTTAAAGTGTGCTATAAGGTTTCGTATACGCCAATGTATTTTTACCCATTTTCCTGGTCACAATAGTTTTGTTTGTCAGAGATGTCGCAAATAAACTAAAATAAATAATTTTAATTTTACATGTAAGTCCATGACGAGTGTGACTGAATGCGTACACTTCGATGGCACATGATCCCACTTCTAGATTTTCCGGAAGTCCGTCGTTTATCCAATATTCACTGTTTAATGTCCTGACAGTTAATACATGCACTATGGTATCTGTAACCTCAGTCAAATCTCATTGTGATTTATTTTGACTTTTATATTGTTTATATTTCTAGTTCCCATTGTCCGTATGTCACTGACAATTTACGGTATCATTTGTGCTGTAGAGAGCAATGTGATTTCCAAGTGCATTTCATACGTTTTCTTAGTTCAACTGTCGCCGGGATTTTCTGATGTTATGTATAAATTTCGATATGCTAACTGTATCTAAGAAAACTTCATCTCGTTTTTATTCGAGCAGGGATTTCAAATCGCTTTGATCTATAGTAATATAACAAATGGTTAATACACAGGACAAGCAAAAGAACAATAAAGGGAAATAATACAAAATATAAAAAAGTTCAAGACAATATGGCTGTTAAAATAACAAAACTTTACAATTTATTTTGGGTACAGAGAAGACAAATAGTATAACAAAGTAAATCGCGATAACAAAATATATCATAACTTCCTACGGTTCTAACTTATTTGTCACAACATATTTTAATACGGGACATTTTCGCTGCAATTAAATTTCACGCCATTTTCATCCTTATATACACGAGAAGGCGCATTTAAAATGAAAGTGAAATTTTGATTACAACTAATTGACTGAAGAAGGGGCCTGCTTGCCATTCATGAGACAATGATGATTTTGGGCAAATCTAAGAATATTTGTTTTTTTCCATGAAAAGGCAATAATAACCAAGAGCGAAAATTTCCAGGAATACAGTATTCAGACATTCTATGTTGACGACGCCCAAGAATTGATTCAAACATTTAAACTGAAACTTAAATAATTTCATAATAATTTAAATTTAAGATTGGATAAAAAATGAGCTTATATGGATGGAAATGCATATACAAAAATATATCTCTTTTGTATGGTCGCCTTGGTATAAACAAAGAATAATTATCGTATTGTACTATTCATAGAAATTTGGAAAAACTACTAAGTTCAACATGTATTCATATTATTGCGTGGTCGCTATGGCGAATTTGTCAGAGATACTAAACTTGTTTGACAGCCCCCACTAATTTGAACATTTCTGGTGTCATCAACACCAGACAGCAGATGTTTAGGTAAATACCTAAAACACAACACATACGGGACATACGGTCATTGTACACGTAAAACATCAGGCTAATTTGATAGACCTTGGACTACGTTAAAGTTCGAAACGCTTTAATTAATATATGTCACGTTACTGTTAAACATTATGACGACAGTTAATTGATTTTTAAGTATAGAATTTCAATAATGCCAATATATGTTTTGTGTTGTCAGTGAGCTACTCGCTGACTACACTGATGAATATACATCATTGTATACATTTGACAGAAAATAAATACATGTCTGCAAGATATGTAAATTCTGAGTATCTTAAAAAGTTTTAAACATATAGGAACAGGATTCGGACGCATAACTTGCACATCTATACATATGTTTACTGGGTTTTAGATTATTGCCTGTGTCAATTGTTATGAATGGTATGATGGTATCAATAACTACAGAAGTAATATCGGTGATCTTAGAGCAGCTTCTGGCCTTTTGCCACATACGGTGAGGTATCGTTGCTACTTGCACATTTTACTTACTATTGACACAGACATGTGAAAATAACGTCTAGCTTTCCTATTGTCATCCGTTCACATCTATTTATTAATATCCCTTTGTCACCTGTGTATGGCGTATGTATCTCACAGACGATCCCGTATCCTGAGCGTGTTCAGCATATGAACATTTCATTAACCTGATAAGTTGTAGTCACAAGGATATCAGGAGTCGCGTTCAATATCGACATTTCGCAAATTTTATGGTCGTTATGACGAAATTGTTTGCAATTACTATGTTTCACTCTATGGAATTCCTGGTATTGAGTTGCTCATTCGATATGACTGGGTGTGACCGGTCAGCAGGGGATGGACACTTCTCCATGGTACCTGATCCCACCTCTGTATTTTCAGAGGTCCCTGTTTGTTCAATTTTCACTATAACAGTACATAGTATACTGTATCCTGAACCTCCTTACGATTGATACTTTGATATCTGATTTTTATTTTTTTAAGCTAAATTTTCACTTATGCAGATTTAGGTCCACGTTCTAGATTCTTTGTAAGGAAATTCAATTGGCAAAACTAACAAACTCCTGAAAGAAACGTAAGAAGGGGTACAGCAGTTTTAAAATGAAGTACAAATTAGAAACAATAATGTATTTTTGACTGAAAAAGAAGAATACGTTACAGGTTTACCTGTTACATATGTACTTTAAGTTAGACTGAGTATTTGATTACATATTAATGATATTTTAATTAGGTACGCCTAAGTTGATTATTATCACTAACAAAATCGAGTAGAATAGTATTAAATTTCACCATTTTTTGAAGAAGATCATTTTAAATATTCTTGGAACACGATCCAATTTTGTAAATATTCTATTCCCTTGACATAAGGCACATGATTCCGATTGTTTCGTAATATAGACGACATTTTATTCATAAAGCAGTAATCATGATTTTGCAATTATTTTGCTCTCCCTTTTTGGTTTGCCCACACTTGTCGGAAGGACAGACATGTCTGAGGTTGTTTTGTTGAAATACCTTAAAACATCCGACATTTTAATGTATCAGTGATGGTTTATTTATTAATCATGACAAAAAATCACATTTATTTGATAGCGATCTATCACAGCGATATATCATAGCGATATACCATAGCGATATGACCATAAAGATATATCATGGCGATATACCATAGCCCATTAGAATCAAGCACATTTACTTGATATAAACTTGGATTTTTGTTTGACTGTTGTTCTATATCCCGTCAAAAATTGTTCACTTATATTTATATGTCGCCAGCTTTAGGTGCAGTACACTGAGATTTTTTTTACATGCCAAGCCTTCTGTGACCATGACATATATATATATATATATATATATATATATATATATTATATATATATATATATATATATATATATATATATATATATATATATATATATATAATTTATAAAAAGTCTCAGATACCAAGGTATAAATCACCAAGATGTAGGATGTAAGTACAAAGGTTTAAATCTGGTAAAAATGGATAAACATGGACCTCGTGAAATCAAGAGGAGAAAGCATTGCTTGTCGACCGATTACACCCGCCGTGAGTCCACAGTCAAATCAAAATGAAATACGTGAGGAACGAATCCTCGTCATAATTATTACAGACGTCTCAACAATCTTCATCGAACGGATAAGACCAGAAGTGTCGTATATTAGTTGTCGAATACACCACAGTTGTATTCGATCAGTTAATGGATATCAAACAATTGATTTTGTTCTGTACATTTCTTATGACGTTGAAAATATACTTTATTGTTGGAATGACGCCACATGGGCTATGACATCTTACATATTTGTTCAATAATCTTTGGGAAAGTGGCAGTGCCCATATTGTTTAAATAAACCCTCTATCTTTTACTGCGGTCCTGTAACTCTGAGTGGCAAATTGATACAGATTCCCAGAAAATGACGCCAAGAAACAATCCGTTACTATAACGACGTTGTTTTTGCGGGTATCTGTATCATTTTGCTACTCAAAGTGACATTATACATGTATATTAATGCAGTAACAACAGTAGGATAAACAGAATAGATGGTTGGTGTCTTTAAATACAGATTGAATTTGAACTTGGGTTAGAAAAACGATACTGGCTCGACACGTCAAAGCCAGTGTTGTTTTTCTTAACCTTTGTCCAAATACAACATGAATTTTAAGACACTAAATATCTATAAATATTGCAAGTGAAAAAAACATCTCATAAAGTTACATCCATTATACTAAAATAGAAAAAAAAATGTCTAATGAATAATTTATATGTTTCAACACAACGATTTATTATCATATAACGACGTCCAAATATACATACAGACTTACGGAAATATGAGAATGTTCCACGGGAATTTCTACTATTGCCTCAATTTCAATATGTGAATATTTTTCTTCATATATATTTTATCCATAATTCTCATATTACTTTTTAATCATGTATTCCAGTAGTTGGACATTGTTAGGTTATATTTCCTTTGTATACTCTTTACACACGGTTTGATATACAAAATAAAACCTAAAGACCAGTTTTTAATGGTGGATGAGAGGATCCGGTTACATTGTAGCCGGGAAGAGATCACCGTAAGTAAACTGGCAAAGTTTCTCACAATAATTCAGCTAAGGTTCTAATTCGAATAATCCAGTTGTTATATTTTTTCACTTCGATCACTACATTTAATGGAGGACTTTATCAGGAAGAGGACGTTGTAATGATTCAAGTTACTTAGGCCCCAGCGGGGCTCGAATCTGCGCTGGCCAGAACTTCGCGACATCTTGGTCAAAGCGCGATGCTCTAACCACTCGGACACTGATGCCCCTTGAACAGTGATGTACGTATATTAATTGATCCTATACAAAGTATAAATCATTTCTTGTCTTAGTCTACGCTACACTCACCAATTTTTCAGTTATATATATCGGCGGCCGGGCTTTAATGGCAGAAAAGAGAACCCAGGAAGAGTCCACGGGTCTTCCAGAAGTAAACTTGGCAAACTGTCTCACAGAATCAGAAGGTTCCAGCAGAATTGGAATTTAAGCTGCTAGAACGTATATAAAGTATACAGAAATAAACATTATAGTTCACGAAGATTTGAAAATAAAAAAAAATGTCAAAATAATGTTTTACTCCCAATAAGAATTTCGAAAATGACGACCAAAAATATTTCAAGCTATTTGTACTTTTACTAAACTACTCTAAACTCTTCAGAGCTCCGTTTTAAGAAAGGTCCCGAGGATTAGACATGGTCTTTGGTCATAATTTACGACAATGTCACAAAAAGTAGGACTTGTGAATTACAACTTAATCAGGTCCTGACTTTCGAGTTACCTAGAGACAGTACGTACACCTAAGGTATTGTTATACAATGGTTAGGAAATAATGTTGGGAATATATTTTAAGATTTGAGTTAGTATAGGGTTGAAAAAAAAGTTTGTCTGACTTAAGTTAACGTTAGACTTTCGACATTTTATCAAACGTGCTCCTGGCTTCTTGAATATTTATATTTGCAATGTACAATTATTGATCAACCAAGAATGTACATTGCACGTCTCCTCCTTATCGGAATGTCTAGAAGCACTTCATATACGTCATGTTGGAAGAGTATGGGTCAATAATTGGGAATTGGCAGATGGTGAAAATCTTCAAAGTTGCCATACATCCTAAATGAATGGTTGACATCATTTAAAAAACTCAATATCAAATAATTGAGCCTTACTTGTGGAAACTGTAAAGACAGCTGACTGAGTGTAGTCATTAGGTTCAAATTTATTAAATGGTTACAGATAAATAACCACACACACACACACACACACACCGTTTTCATAATATCAAAAAGACATCAATATCCGTAGTTAAACATGAAATTTTAAAGTTATTTTTCTCAATATTTCTCTTATATCGTTTCTATCACTTACAATTTTGAATTATGCTTTCAACCTTTACTCCAATGACAAAGCAGTGATGAAGTTTATGGAAACAATGCAAGGCAGGTAAGTTTGATATTGATTCTAGACAATTTAGACTATATCAGAAATGTTCTACGATGAATTTAATTGACCTTTTAAAACGGTTCTGAAAAAGCTTGTAATCCGAGATATCATTCTTGAGAATGTTTAGACGTGAATAATTAACTAGAGTATGTGTATGTAGTAAATTATTCTTCTGTTCAGAAAATTTCTAATTTTTCTTTCTTCAACTATTCCGAGAGAAATATGTCTAACGATGCAACAACAACAACAACAACAACAACAACAACAACAGCAGCAGCAACAGCAACTACTGCTTTTACTGCCACTATTACTACTTCTACTACTACTACTACTACTACTATTACTACTACTACTACTACAATATGTTGAGCTGATGCTGCTGCTGATGATGCTGATGAGGAGGATGATGATGTACTGTGTTAACTTTTCAAATACTTTACATCACTGAAAGAGGGTGCGCCCCTTTCCAAACATTTTGTAAGAGTTAGTTGACTACGATGACGTGTATTTATAAGTTCACTTAGTTCTTTTCAGTCGGGGTCCTAGATGTTACCTAGGATGATGTGAAAACAAAATATCATATTCATTCAATTTATCGATTATTACGTTACATATACAGCAAGTTGCAAAGTTAATTTCTAATCTATAAAGCTATGTTGCCATTCAATACATTGACGAAATCTGAGTATAATTACCGTGAAAACAATTAGCTGAACTCATTGACTTTCATTAAACACATCAATTTTCTACTAATATCGTTTATTGTGTTATTTCACAAATTATCGTTATTGGGTCAAAGTTTTATTTCCATGTAAACTGACCTTTTTTGATGACTTGACCATGCCTACATTGACAACGATAACTCACAAATATGTAAATCAACATTTTCTGCACAGAATATAATATGGTATACCTCTTTTGTTTTAGCCAGTGCGCCTTGATTGGAATATGAACTTTGGATGATCTTTTACGATGCCACACTTAACAATTTTCAGTCATATGGTGGCGACTAGGTTGCGACTACAGTATGCGAGAAACATATATACATGTATATTTAAGGATTTATAATGACACATTGTACAATGATCTATGCGTTACAGAACTATACTACATGCCACGCACATACGTAATAATACAGAAACAGTCAAATTGATTTATGCAGATATTACCCGGGTGCGGGATTCGAATCCAGGACATCTTCATGCCAACCAAATGCTTTACCAGCAGGTTCATCCTTGAATATTTTGATCTTTCATCTTTATGTTATTGCTCTCTCTCTCTCTCTCTCTCTCTCTCTCTCTCTCTCTCTCTCTCTCTCTCTCTCTCTCTCTCTCTCTCTCTCTCTCTCTCTCTCTCTCTCTCTCTCTCTCTGTTTAAGCTGACGCTTTCGGTCTTGTGTAACAGTCATGTATATCAGCAGATTAACTGTCTAGTCCAAATAGCTAGTTTTTGTGGCTGGGCGGTTGGTTTTTATATTCAAGTACTGAAGTTAAGCAACGGCGAGCGCGGTCAGGGTGGGTGACAATCCGATGTGATGCGTTCGGCATGTTACACGTGAATTGGTATACTCCGATTCACATAACATGGCGTGAGGAGTAACCCTTTGTTTTGTTAAAAACTCACTGGATACTCTCTTACGTATGGCAACAAGCAGGAACGATTACTCTATCCAGTAAATTATTCTGTTATGCTTTATTACCTCAAATTTAAACTAAACCAGGTCAAGAAAGTGTTCACGAGACCCTACAGGGTTATATGGGTTGTACTAAAACCTTCCTAAAAATTTTACATAATTTTTCAGAACAGTTCAAACATTTATAAATTTCACAATGATTAGTGATCAGTGTCTTTCCATGTGCTCTTTCACGGAATTGGCGTTCCCTGTTATAACCGTCGAAAATATTCCATTGCCAAAAGTAAATGCCGAAACCAGCAACGGACAATTCAGTTATGAAGGAGAGTTTTCAAAAACAACCTGGCATATAACATGCTGCTATTGTCGGTAGCGCGCCCGACTCTGGATCGTGAGATCGTGAGTTCGAGTCCCGCCGGCGGCAGGTTGGTTTCCTGTCTTTCGGATGAGACAGTAAAAACTGGAGGTCCCGTGTCACGGTAGGTGTCGGCACGTTAAAGAACCCTCATTGCTCAATGGCCGTAGATGCCGAGCATAGGCCAAAATTTGAAGCCATTCACCAGCATTTGGTGACATCTCCATATGAGTGAAATATTTTTGAGTGGGAATTTAAACAACAATAAACAAACAAACAAACTAAGATATACGGAGCCGGCTTGGCTCAGTCGGTAGTGCATTCGACTCTTCATCGTGAGGTCGTGAGTTCGAGTCCCGCCGGCGGCAGGTCGGTTTCCTGCCCTTCGTATGAGACAGTTAAAACCGAAGGCCCGTGTCACAGTAGGTGTCGGCACCTTAAAGAACCATCACTGCTCAATGGCCGTTAGTGTCGAGCATAGGCCAAAATTTGAAGCCCTTCACCGACATTGGTGACGTATCCATATGAGTGAAATATTCTTGAGTGTGACGTTAAACAACTAAGATATACGGGCCTAAGTGGTCGAGTGGTCGCCACCAAATTACTAAAAAATAATTGAGCGTGGCATAAAACACTACTATTAAAAAGAAATATCTAAGATAAATCTATTGGTTGAAAAATGTTGTATAACTCGTATGTGTCTGTTGTTATGTATTCAAAGTCCAAACACTCAATAACAGTAATAAACAATTAAATACCATTATATGTAAATGCATGAAATTGTAGTAGATATAAAATTGATGACCTGCTTCGATCGACATGTAACTGACTATTGCTACTAGACCTTCGCTGACTATTACAAGTTAGCATCGTTAAGGCTTATAAGAGGTTTGAATAATTTATACACTGTTGAAACTAAAACACTCTTTTAATAATTAATCATTGGTAATGAAGTATGATGGATAGTTGATTAGAGTATTAGATACGTTACCTTCGTCACCATTTTGTTAGCATACTTGGAGTCCGGGCAATTTGCACTCGAGAATCCAAAAGGATGCCGCCGCGGCACTCAGCCTTCAAAATTCACATCTGCATTCCATTACACCTTTATTGCACGAAGCATACCGAATGAGTAAAATAATTCCAATGTTAATAATATCTTTATGAATTATTTATTTAATAAATACTGTTCCATAATATAAAGTATTCAGAGGATTCTGTGCAAGGAATTCGAAACAAGATGGATGGGTTGCAAATCAAACAAATTGTTGAAATAGATTTTAATGAGATGAATGAAGACAAAATAGTAAGATAAGACGGCAAGTTGCAACAATTAATGTTATTGTTTAAAATGAAACCATACATTTAACTTTTTGTTATATGTCAAAAAATGTTAATCAAATTTGTATTCTCTACACATTCTAGTTCCAAATACTAAAAGAAATAGCAGGGAAGTGGCAATGATATCAACGATTGTCTGAGAAATTTCATTCTTCCACATTTCACTAAGCTAAACCTTTTTGAGAAGGTTGGTCGGCCAAAGTGATTTACAAATATACACTGGTGTATATGGGTGATCACATTCGACAGGATGTATACGGTCCATATTATTCCCATCAATTTTGGTTTATAACTTTTTAAATCGACATTTCTATTGGTTTGTACTAATCGTGATTCATATATATATAAATATCTCAGATACCAAAGTAAAATTCTTCAGGGTATCCAGGATACATATACTTGGGACAAATACGGACCTTTGGAAATTCAAAGGTTGGATCAGATGCCATGAAGGAATATTCATTATCATAAATATCATATTGATTGGTATGAATTCGTCATAATGGAGTCGGTGAACAGTTTCATGTAGTATCTGATGAATATTTAAAAAGTAATTGGAAGAGATATCTGGATAATTGCTTTATCATTCCCTTCATGAAAAACATTATCATTGGTTTGTCATAACCGAAAAGTAAGTAGAATTATCCATATGATTTATTATTGATTAACTTTAGTTATATTGGCCTAATACATGATTTTCTGCCCAAACAATATGAAATTCATAACAATATGGAAATATCTAATTATTAGCCCTATATTATGTAACCTTGTATGACACCACGTTTTCTTCCGGAAATATATATTTATATAAAATTCTAGCGTAACTGATGACGTTTTATTGACAGTTCAGAAACGATCGTCTTGATCATTTGTTTTGGTCTCTTTTGTAAAACTATAACTGGTTTTGGTAATTATATTTAAAATGTCAATTATAGAAATTCTAACTGGTTGAAAGCTTCATAATTAACAGTCCTGTGGTATATAATTATCTATCAGTTGATTCATGGTGAATGTTTCTTTAAGTCATGCACATTTTATTTTGGATTAATACGTAAACAATTTTGTCCACTGTTAATATGTGTAAAGTATCATTTGTTGTCCACAGGCTTTCCGTTCAGAAGAAAGTGCTTGATTAAAAAATAATAATTATATGTTAAAATGTGAGTGGCATTTCGTTAAGTCGTTATTTCATTTTAATTTGACTATGGACTTGCTGCGGGTGTTTCCAGTCAACAGGGGGTGCTTACTCCTCCATGGCACATTATTCCACCTTTAGATTTTCAGAGGTCCGTGTTTGTCCAATGTTCACCTGATGTTTATATTGTCATCCTGACAATTTATACATTGGTATCCTTAATTTTTGTTTAGTCATGTACAGTGGAATCTCGCTATTAAGACCACCTTTCTGAAGTGGTATGATTAGTGAAGTGATCTCTTAAGTAACGTTCTGTACTTATTATATATTAATCAAGAGACTGGAAATTTATGGTCTGAAATGTGAGGTGGCCTCCTAAGTGAGGTGGTCTTTAGGCGAGGTTCCACTGTAATATCGTTTTATACTTTCTAATCGTGATTCGTTAATTAATTCCAAATTTCAGATGGTCACCCACTCGTATTAGTTTCCGTGGTTTACCTAATCGTTTTAGTATGTTTTCACCTATCCCTCTTTGCGTATACTTCAGATTTTAGGGTACACATTTCCTTTCTATCACTTTTTAACATTGAAATATACTATATACTAATATACAACGTACAGATAATAAAGTATTAAACGACAGTAGGTGAAGAAACAGTAGCTGAAGAAGAGGTATACCAATATGGTAAACATTACAAATACCATATAAGTCAAAACAAATCAATATTGGATTTTGATTTTTTTTTTGTTTAACGCCACACTCAGCAATTGTTCAGTTCTTTTACTCCTTACCCTTACCAATATATTGTACAGTTGCTTATTCCAGAAGCGGTGTAAATCAGCTGTGGATACTTAAAAATTCTAAACAACTTTTAGAAAATTTAAAAGCATGCAATTTTTCTCAAATTCACAGTATCATAACATACGACTTCTCTACTCATTACACAACTATTCCACATAAAAAAATAAAAGAAAGACTTTTTAGCATCATAGACAACTGTTTTTTCACTAAAGGTGGTGCCCGAAAATTTAAATATCTAGTGATTGGTTTTCATGATACTTATTTTGTCAAACACCACTCTGATTCTACGTATAAATACATTGAAGTTCATAAATAAAAAATGCTGAAATTTTTAATAGACAATATATTTGTAATGTTCAGAGACGTTGTCTTTCAACAAACTGTCGGCATTCCTGTGGGAACCAATTGTGCCCCTTTATTGGCCGATACGTTTCTTTATTCATTAGAAGCAGACTTCATTCAGAAACTGCCGAATCAAAAGAAGAAAAAGCTAGCGGTGTCCTTTAATTTCACATTTAGATATATCGACGACGTTTTATCAATTAATAATGACAATTTTTATACATATGTCAATGCGATATATCCCAGAACACACGCTTCATACATAGACATTATACTTACTATAGACACAGACGGCAAATTGGCAACTAAGCTATATGACAAATGCGACGATTTCGGCTTTCCCATCGTGAATTTTCCTAATTTAAGTAGTAACATCCCACAGTCTCCCGCATATGGAGTGTATGTTTCACAAATGATCCAATATCCCAGGGCGCGTTCAACATGTTAACATTTCATATACAGATGTAAACTACTCACTGATAAATTATTGACACAGGGATATCGAAAACCGCGTTTGATGTCAACGTTCCGCAAATTTTACGGTCGGTATAATAGTCTTGTTTCTGATTCACTGTGTGAAATGTTGAGTTGCCTTTTCGTTGATGATGTTGAGACATCTGTACCAATTGTGACTAGGATTCGTTCCTCACGTATTTCATTTGGACTTGACTGTGGACTCACGGCGGGTGTGACCGGACGACAGAGGATGCTTATTCCTCCATGGCACTTGATCCTACGTCTTGGTTTTCAGAGGTCCGTGTTTGTCCATTTTTGGCAGATTTGTATCTGTGTCCTGGACATCCCAAAGATTTATACTTTGGTATCTAAAATGATTTATATATTATATGGTAGCAGCCAGTTTTAAATGACGGAGGAGAGAACCCAGTAACTACGTAACCGGGAAGAGACCACAGACCTTTCACAAGTAAACTGACAAAATTTCTCACAAAAATCAGCTGAGGTTCCAGCGAAATCGAACCTGCGCTGACCAGAAGTAAGCTGCTCTAACCACTCGGCAACAGAGGACACCCTCGTATTTCAATAAAGAACATTACTGATTTACGAAAATGTTCTGCATGTGGTACATGCATATCTGCGATTCATTGCACTTCCATTTTATTTGTTTTACGCTTGATATTGATTATTAAAAGAAACAGAAAGTGCGAAAATCAATCTATGATATATATTCTCGTACTTGACAATCGGACATTCTTATGTCATAAAGAGAGAGACTTTAATCTGAGTAATTGTGAAGAGTCAAAGGTCGAGTACAGAGTGACAAAACGTCGGGCGGTAATATAGCTGATTATATTCATGTGATTTAATTGATTAAAGAAAAGTGTGTATCCCAGTGTTTCTATTGCGGACATAGCAATGACACAAAATTCGTTGTTTCAGATGAATATTTATTGTTAAGTACTCAATTACGCTTTTGAGTGATTGTATTTATCAGAGAGAGAGAGAGAGAGAGAGAGAGAGAGAGAGAGAGAGAGAGAGAGAGAGAGAGAGAGAGAGAGAGAGTCAGTTGAACCGAGATATATTAAACACAATTACATTGAAATTTCTTTGTATTTGAAATGATTTTAATTTCTCGACCAAATTTCTAAATTACAATTCAAATCCGCTTATTTTGAAAAAACCCTGTTTGTCTGAAGTAATAATTAATTCCTTTTCAATTTCAATATATCCGGGTTCGACTATATGTTATATATATATATATATATATATATATATATATATATATTTATATATATATATATATATATATATATATATATATATATATATATATATATATAATATGCTCATGGAATTATCAATACTAACCAAAACAATACGTGACGATCAGTTCTAAAGCTAACATGGATTTCTATAACTTACTAATCAGCATCGCAAACATTCATGCGATAATCAAGATTCCATGTAAGAAAATACACCACGTGACATAATGTTGATTGATTCATTTTCACCCAGCAGAACACAAGGTTGTGGACGGAAGGACGGAAGGTAGGATGTCAGCTGGTTGAAAAAACGCCGATGGATAATGGTTTAACTATATTTATGAAACATAATTCACTGATACATTGCGTAATAAATATTGTTGACAATATCAAAGTTATAGCTTTAAAAATGAGGCCAAAACAAATGGTTAAGACGATCGTTTCTACGAATCTACGGATAGAATACTGACTGCAGATTACCGGCATGTTTCTAACATTTATTGACACAATTTCAATTCAATTTATCTACCTTCTGAAAGTATTATGACAGAGGGCAGAACTGATCACCATATTAAGTATATTGGAGAGAAAAAAAGACTGAGAATGCGACGTTTTCACCTCCCCTTACTTTATCGACAGACGACAGCTTTCATGAGGACTTGGTGTGCTTTATCGAAATCAAGTAGATTAATTCCAACGACTAAAATATTGTTTCGCAACATACCTAATCCAGCTTTCTTGTTCCAAAATCAATTACAATTTATTAGTCAGCGGTTGGTAAATTCGCTGAATGAAACTAACATTCTTTCGGATAATTTTCTGTATCTTGATGAATAAGCGGTTGATGTTTCTATTCGTGGAAAGGATTGGTAGAGCTATTGCAATTATACAGTGTGTTTTCTAAGTATTTATCTGATATAAACGTCCATTTAATTTCAAATAATCATTTAACATAATTATCTGTTGCAAGGATAATTATAGTATTTCCAAATATTATATTTTGTGTATATATGATGTTAAGATATTTGTACATTGTTTTATTTCGTGTTTGTTTCTTTTGTCATACCCATCATACATCATATATGCATTTTCATCAACCCAGAATACAGAACAACTTATAGCTGTAAATTAACAGTCAAACAGAGCGGCTTTTTCGTTTATCCATGGAGTCGAAGTCATTTTATAAATTCGATCGAAAATATGTGTGTGTGTTTGTGTGTGTGTGTGTGTGTGTGTGTGTGTGTGTGTGTGTGTGTGTTTATTACATCTACAACATAAAATATTGCTATTTTTTTCAACGAAAAGCATGTCACTATTTCTAATGTTAAAAAATAACCGTGCAGTTCTTGAGATGTGGTGTTGAGATAGAGTCAAGGAAGAACGAAATGTAGAACTAATCCTTTAATTGCATGTTCGTATCTTCCAGGTGTTTTCAGTGTAGTAACGATACATGCCCTTGTGTCTGTAACCTCAAGTTAAGATCGTCTAATTTAGAACTTAATTACGACAGGGTTCCTACTTTGGCGCTGATTGAAGACGAAAACCTTGCGGATTAGTCGGCAGGAAACGAGCTCTGTAAGGGACAGGTTAATTAGAGTCGCACCAACACGAGTGTTGGGAAAAGATCCTCTCGTCGGAAATTAACTGGCATCTAGGGACAACACCTGAAATTGACAATGGAAATACGAAATAAGTAGACATACTGAGATCTGTCTATCAGTGAGAATGAGAGAGAAAATTCACTTTAGAATGATGTAGTATTAGAGGAGAGCAAAAGATATTAAAGTGACACAATCGATTTTTGGTGGTCAGTTGATGGTCGTCTTGCCTGGCAGTCTATAACAAAAATCATATCTTTATTTGTAATTTCTAAAATGATTCTGTACTGAATATTTACAAGTATATACAGTCGAACATTGAAGGGACTTAATTTTTCTTTCAAACCAACAACGGTTTCAAAATAATCGGGTTACAATAGTAATAGAAATTTGGCGAGGAAATCAAAATCGTTTCAAATAAAGCGGTTTTTAATGAAAAAGAATTCAATATCAGTGGGTTTTACTGTAGCTGCAAAGGAAATCAGGTACATAGAGACAAGTGTCTAAAGATATGTCATTACGACAAATATATAATGAACGAAAAGTTTGCCACTTTTTTCAAGGGAAACTTTTGGAATTTCTGAATTTAAATGAAAAGGAAATACGATTAATCAAAAATGAATATAACTTGGGTGTAAATTATATAGGGAGGAGAGGAAATTAAATTTGATTTTTTAGTTCTGATTGACTGAAAGGCGTTTCAGAAGATTGCAAATGCAACATTGAATGAAGAAAGAACGAAATAACCCACTTTACTTATCTGCAAGGAATAAAATGTCAATACCAAATATTTATCGTACTACTTTATAAGATCTCAATTAGTCTTTTTCGTTGTTACAGGATACAGTTTTCTGGCAATACCTTAAGATATCGTTCAGGGAATGGTGAAGTCCAATGTTAATATTTATGAGTGCATACTTAGAATCAAAATCTTAAATTTTTTTATATACAATAGTGACTTGTTCATACCTGTATTATGAAAGTAAACCATAGTATTTTTAATTGGTTTAGTCTAAATATGAAAACAGGGGTTGATGGGTTGAACTTATTTAAAACGACTTATTTAGGATGATGGAATATATAATAATTATACTTTATGAGTTTAATATGAAACGCCAATATGTATTTAGAATATACCTGTAAGAAAGTTGTAAACATAGATAAAATTCTTTATCAAATAATCTACTACTATCACTACTACATTACTAGTAATATATATATATATATATATATATATATATATATATATATATATATATATATATATATATATATATATATATATATACATTTATGATATTTCTATTTAACACTCATGATTTATTTTCAGATTTGTTACTTCATTTCATTTTAAACCACTGTATCAGTGATGGAAAATTCAGTAAGTCCGATCATGACGTGTTTATACAATTTTGTCAAAGAGGACATTGTCTTTATCCTAACACCCGTAAAATAAGGTGCGAACAATCAGTATCCTTCACGTGGCCATTTGCACTTCTGTAAATTGAATTTTTAGATAAAAGTAATAAATTCTTTGTGAACTATTAACGCACACTTCACTGGAATGATGATAAATGGATTCGTTATATTTTTCAAATTGTTTTTATTTTCTTTCTTTGATTTGTATATTTTTGATTAATGTTAGTGTGTTAAAGAACATCTTTTCATGCTGTCATTAAACCATGTTGTACTGTCGCGTCAAGGGCAAATCAAGCTATATACATTTATTTATTTTTCACTTTTACGATTTTAATCAACTCAGATACATAAATTCAATATTCCACATCGTACAAACGCGGTCTTCAAAGAATTAAAAATGAGATATTAATACAAATGAAAATAGTAATAAAATCATAATATTTTTCTCCTGGTTTGTTATTATGTCAAGTGTTTATTCAGAGATATGTTATTGTTGCCATAGAAATATCATTAATATGCTAGAAACAATTAATTTTCCAGCTTTATAAACAATATGTAATTTATGGCGGGAATGACAGTGCTAATGGCTAAGACCTAAAGTTCCTTGTATTTTTTAATTTGGAATTTTAAATAATGAATTATGCCACACTCAATAATTTTTCAGTTATATGGTGGCGGCCAGTTTTTAATTGTGAAGGATAGAACTTGGTTATAATGAAGAGACCACCGGCCTTCCGCATATAAACTGGCAAACTTTCTCACAAATGTCAACTTAGGTTCTAGCGGGGCTTGACCCGGCAATAACCAGGCGAAAGAGACTTCAAGTATTTATTTCTTGGTCTAGTGTATACCTGGAAGTTTTCGCTCCCGTTTTATTTTCGTCCCCATATGAGATGCCAATATGTTCCTAGTAAAGAGATACGAAAGAGATCGTGTATATAAAAAGACTTACGGACACTCGTCGTTATACAACAAACGCGGCGATTTTGGCTTTCTTATCGTAAATTTTCGACATTTAAGTGGTAATATCCCACAGTCACCAACATATGGAGTTTATATTTCACAAATGATCCAATATGCTAGGGCGTGTTCAACATATGAGGATTTCATATTGCGCATACTATATTTCACTAATTGAAATGTTGAGTTGCCTTTCTGTTGGCAGTTGTTGAGACCTCTGTACCAACTTTGACGAGGATTTCTTCCCCACGTATTTCATTTGGATTTGATTGTGGACTCACGGCGGGTGTGACCGGTCGACAGTGGGATGCTTACTTTTCTATGACACCTGATCCCACCTCTTAGTTCCCAGCGGTCCGTATTTGTCCATTTTTGCCAGATTTGTATATATATCCCGGACATCCAAAAGATTTATACTTTGGTATCCGAGATTTTTTTTATAATTATATCTACATGATATCATAAAGAGATTTGAAGTGACCTTTTTTACATTTGTTTTTATAATCATGTGGTTTCCTATGAGAAATTACTAGTGTAGAAGTTGAGGGGCATATTCTTTGCTGTCGAATAAATATTACCTCTTAGAAATTGACATAATTTTGTATACGAGCTCAGGCAGGCTGGATTTTATGCATTCTTTGTAGACTTACACATTTTTGTGTTCCGTCAAATGCATTTGTACATTCCGTCTGTAAAATATACACCTGCAAATGTTTAAAAGCTAAAAACCGACTTGACAACTTCTACATGAACTAGATTGCCGTTTTTTTTTGTACATCAACGGTTTATTTCTGATGACAGAGTTAGAGGATATTAGCTTTCTCGGCAGTTTTACACTTGGTATCGACATAATGACGGTCACAGTCCAAAACGGAATCATTCTGTCTATGGTCTCAAGGTCCTTCCGTTTTATGTGATCAAACCTTGTTCCCTTCACATAGGGTCATCCGTACTACCAATTGTCAAATCCAAATCGTTGTAGACATAAAATATGTGGTTTTAAGGACTTATGGGAGTTTTTATTTTTGGTCGTCTAGAAAAACATATGCGGTTATCTTACATTAAAATTAGTATTTGATGTCATTGTAAAAATGCACACATTATCACTATTTATATACTCATTATTCTTATCCTATTAGTGCTTTACCACTACACAAAATCTGTTGTTACTTTTTAATATAATAAATAATCTGACAAAATAAACATTGAAACAAAGTAGTTAAGATGATAGATATAAGATTTTTACTATATATATTCAACCATTTCTCTGTGGATCATTTATATAGAGGATAAAGAGAATACCCCCGTCCTTTTCCCCTCTGAACAGCTGCCTTGGCAGATAGTGGAAGGTCGTGATCTACTATTTCTATATAATAATAATAATAATAATAATAATAATAATAATAATAATAATAATAATAATAAATTAAATAATAATAATAATAATAGTAATAATAATAAATTAAATAATGATAATAATAATAATAATAATAATAAATTAAATAATAATAATAATAATAATAATAATAATAATAATAATAATAATAATAATAATAATAATAATAATAATAATAATAATAATAATGATAATAATGATAATAATAATAATAATGATAATAATAATAATATAAAAATATCTATATTAAGCCAAAGTAATATGTTGATCGGATTGAATCAACCAAACCTATCCACAGACTGAATTATGAATAAGAAAATTAGCAGTTCGCAGTAAGAAAACAGTATTAGCTATAACACAGGAATTATATTTTGCTAATAACATATTTGTCAAAGTTTGATTCCTATTAATAACAAGTCGCAAACATGATAAAAAGCCTTCTTTTAAGGATATATCAAATGCGAAAGTCTGAGATTGATATTAATTCATAGATATCATGTATATTTGAGAGTGAAGTAAGGAATGAAAACATCTGATTTTATCACATTTTAATTTGCATATTTATAGATTTTGTAAATATATATATTGAAATTCAATAAGAGTGTTTATGAAAAATCAAATTGAATGATAAATTCTCTCTCCTCATTTCATTTTATCGACTGAAAGGCACCTGATTTAATCTTTGGTCATAATTTTAAACTTTCGGAGTAAGGCAATGCCATATATCGCCAGTGTAAGCCATTCTCAAACAGTAGGTTTTCAAGTTATTTACCTGAAACCCGTGCATTAGATATTTATAGTAGTGCACGCATTTGCAAGGGACTCAGTATTTTACGTTTTAAGAATTCAAGTGTTGG
The DNA here is from genome assembly GCA_030159075.1 of Atrina japonica. Lineage (NCBI taxonomy): Eukaryota > Metazoa > Mollusca > Bivalvia > Pterioida > Pinnidae > Atrina > Atrina japonica. The sequence goes on along the minus strand of BROG01000216.1, from coordinate 87,532 downwards.
GTAACTGACTGCAATTTGATTCATATTTTTACTTACCAGATCATTGGTACTTTTCGTTTTGTCATTAAAGGGGACATCAGCTGTGTTTACCAAAATGTTATTTTGAATTTTTTTTCTACTTTTTGTACTTGTACTTGCTGTACAATAACAAATAAGAGTAAAACAGTAAGGTTGAATTAATTAATTGCAAGTGAAAAAGTGCCAAACCTAGGTTTCTCAAGCAAATTTCACAACATATATAGAAATTTAAGAATTTTCATGCCTGTGTTTATCTCTTTATTGTATATCAATTTAAGTAGTAAAAAAGTAAAGCAAATCTAATGCCCCTTTAATACTACCATATTTTGATTATTAGAACGGAAAATTAAAATTTTGAATATATTTAAAATGTATCCTTTTAGAAGATATATATATATATATATATATATATATATATATATATATATATATATATATATATATATATATATATATATATATATATATATATATATATATATATATAGTGAGGATTTAAGATGAGGAGATTTTGAGATTCAGAAGTTAATGAAGATTTCATATATGTTGGCTAAAAACTCAAATAGTAATCAGGCAAAGTATTCTTTTCATTACTATTTTCTTCTTCTTTCAATTATAAATGCATGATCAGAACTGTGACGCTAGTCTAGAGATGCTGTTGAATGCATTTATAATGCATTGTGTTTATTGATAGACAGTGGACGTATTTTGAAATAAAATAACGGGAAAAGAAAGTTCATTGCACAAATATAACTATATGTCTATTTTCGGTGAAGACAATTAACTGCAATTGAAGCCATGCGATATTTGACATGAAATGTCACAAGAATCCATTCTATGTTTATCTATACGACCCTGCGAATCAAACGTCACAATATAGATATAAGTGAAACCTTTAGTTTTAGGTTATACAATTTTCCTATTTATTGCAACAGCGTAATCGATTGCGTATTATTAAAGTTTATGTAATGTCAATTACCTGCTATATACACTTTAGAGAGAAAAAATGAAAAGAAAAGTAAACGTAGTATTTCATGGTTTGATTAGATAGGTCTAAGTATTTATTTATAGTTTAAATCTTTGATGCAACCACTAGAGGTGGCATTTTTATTCGTTATTTACAGTATTCAGCGATACTATGAATGGGTTGAGTGAACGTCATTGAAATTGTTGAAGTCCACACAGTGCGACCGAGTAGTCTAATAATTATACGACAATAAAAAACGTAAAGTTCCATTTGAAAACTGAAGTGGGTCGTCATCACCTGGAGAACGAGTGTTACGTAAGCAATCCTTACGCTGAGGCGTCTTCTAGTGGCAACAATGACCCCGTGCTGTAATTGTTTAATTCTGTGCTTTATGGACGATGGATTAAATTAAAAATATCAATAATATGGTATTCACCTTACCCGAGGGTGGTTTCAAACAGAAATGTCGATGTGTTGGACACAAAGCACTCATGACATTTGAAAGACAATATTCTTCAATGAAGCAATTTTTTTTACCTCTGTTTTTGTAATTGAGTCTTACAGAGGTTTACACAAGCAGAGCTATGGTCCGTGTATAAGTATAACTGCCATAATACGAACACATGAAGTTAACATTGATTTTTATAATTAATTCCAACGTAACAGCTGTCACAATCTACAATACTATATCTAACACAGACACACAAAAATGAGAACGATATGAAAACTTGACGAATGATAGAGATAAAAAAAATCGTATACGTATGTAAGGAATGAAATATGTAGGGCCTATGTTATTGAACACAGATGAAATGTACTCTTAAGTAAATATGACATTACAAAGCCATCGATTGTGTGTGTATACAAAATAATGATTAAGAAAGTTGTGGGCTAATTTTTCAGAATATAAATGAATAGCATGATTAACTACTTAGCATTGTTGTTTACTGTATAACATGAACAATATGTGTCGTATTGCAAAATACATATGATAAGACGTATTGTACATAAAAAAGTATTTTGTATTTCTGTTTGGTGTATATTATATATCGACATATTCTATGAGCAAGTATGCCGGAAAGAATATGTGTAAAAAAGTTTAAATTAGATCATAAAAAACTGTAATACATTAGCCGATTGGATGATAAAAGGTAGTATTTCTATGAGTGGTATGTTATAAAACAAAATTGCATTTCCCCGTATTATGTTTTCCTGTAATTATTGGAAGAGTGGAGTATTTCTGAACCCTTTCAACCTTACACACCACAACAGACTGGTCTTAAAAATAAAAAGAGCATACCACTCAGATTTTCAGGGGTGAAAGGGTTAATTGATCATTTTTTTTTGTAAATAATTCCACATTTTCATATTACTGTATCAAGATCTCATGAACGCGTTAAAACGCTATAACCTCTTTCCCTACACTTTTCGTCTAAAATGGGGACATAATCCTATAAACAATTCAAGGAATGAATGAAAAATAGAGTAAATATTTGTTTGATTTATCAATAACATTTGATAAAATGCTGTGAAAGATAATGTTTAGTTCAATGTTACTTAAGTTATTAAATATCAATTACACAAAGCAGATGAAAATGTTTTACTTACATTTATAAGCATATATGAAAGGGAAGACAGCAGCCCCCCCCCCCCGAAAAATCTCTTTTATTTTTACTACTTTTATCTACTTCAGTTTGATATAGAATAACAAAAAGAAATATACATTGGCATACAATTCTTAAATTCCTCCATAATTTGTGAAAAACCCAGTTGAGCAATTTTTCATCTGCAATTGATTAATTCAACCTTACTATTTGTATATTTTACTACATGTACAAATGGGCCTGACCCTATTTTCACAAAATATATAGGAATATAATTTATGATATTTTTTATGCTTGTGTATAGCTTTTTGTTATTATGCTGCAAGTACAAGTAATAAAAACAGGAAAAAGTCGGAATAATTTGTTTTGGTAAACACAGCAAATGCCCCTTTGAGGGGCCTCCATGGTCGATTGCTTACAGTCCCACACTTTAAACCTCTAGTAGTGTTGGTTCGAGTCCCGCTGGAATACAAGCTGATTTTCTTAGAAGGTTTGCTATTTTACTTGCAGAAGGTCGGTGGTCTCTTCTCGGGAATACCGTAACCAGGCTCATTCCTCCACCTTTAAAAATTGGCCAGCACCATATATATGTTGAGAGTAGGGTTATCCACCATTCAAATAAACAATAACAAACATACATTTAATTGCTGTATTTTACATAAGTAATATTTCGCTCAGATAACACCATTTAAATTCTAAACATCTCAAAAGCTAAGATAATCATTTTTTCAGTAGGTACTTCTCGGACGGATTTAGTAAAACATTTAGGTTTATTATTTCACCTTGTATGATACCACTTTTTTTTCTTTCGCACATTTACAGTTTTATTGTGTATGGTACATTTCAGATTCATAATCCCATATTGAGTACACTTGTATCAAAGAAACAGATTAATGACATGCTATGCACATGTGAAGATCTGTTGGCATGTATCATTAACCATGTGATATTAACCACATTATCATTTATGTAATCTATACAAATCGTATAATACTGATAAATTACAAATTCTGACATTAATATATGAGTGTATTAAGAATACATTTTGTTGTTAAAGGCATATTGTCTTTCACTGTATCAAAATATTTAATTGTTTAATTGTGGTAAAATCAGAAGTTTTTAATAATATTTACAGAAATTGCCATTCTTAGGTATCCAAATTTTCAGTATTTTGAGATCTAAATGCGTGGAATGAGACTTCCAGTTTGACGATTCGTATGACCTCCAGTTTGACCTCAATCGGAAAACTTTTGTGCATGCTGAACAAAAACAGATGTTAAAAAGTTACAAATCCAAAATAAAGGAAGAACGATCGTTTACAGATTCTGCAAGAAAAAGGAATATATTCGCTCTAATAACTAAATGGATCAAAAGCAGGATATACAATGTACATGGATGACCAATCTGAAGGCTGGAATGCTGTTGTCATCGGTACTAAAACAAAGCCTCCATAGTGATGCAGTACCTATGTACCTAAGCAGATATGATAAGAACCAACGGCCCGTTTTACGAAAGGTCATAAGTCCTAAATCCTAAGCCTTAGTCCTAATTGTCATGGAACTAACCAATCAGCAATGCGTTGCCATGGTAGTTAAGACTAAAAGTTAGGATTTAGGACATAGGACCTTTTGTAAAACGGGCCTAGGGTTACTGTCTTAATGTTCGGAAGTTTAATAATTTCATTATTCTTGACAAAAACGCCAATTATACGCGATATTTATATTTTTTCAACACGGAAACATTATTTCACATTCGATTTTGCGAAACAATATGTCTATAGTCGCTGATTTTAGGTGTGTGTGTGGTGCCCTATCTTATTTACACTGGATGAGAAAATCTCGTTCATACTGCACCTGTTAAATTAACCTCCACGTCTGAATCTAAATCATTTAACCCACCACAATTTCTTTATACTAGTATACACTAGCTGGGCTCTCGCGATATCCCTCCCCACAATAACTAAAGGTGATAGACACCTGAGTTTAAGATGGACATCCGATCATAGATATTCCAGGGCAAACTATATTACAAAATTAGGCATAAACTGTCATTGGTTACACAATATAAGCTTATCAGTAATTCCTAAATATCACAGACTATCACTTTCAGAAAATATGCGAAAGAAGCAAATATATACTCTGAAATACATATGAACTAACGGGTCGGTATGTAAAAGATAAAATATGTCTGTAAAACTATATTGCGTATACTATATCGTTCCTGCAACTGAAATTAATTCGTGATATGTAAGATTGCGACAATCAGGACAGCAGGTTTTAACCTTCTAACCAACTACAGTCAAAACTTTGATAACATCTCCGAACAGAAGGAACCTGTCAGTGAGAACGAGGAAGTCAAAACCTTATAAATCTTAGTCAGAATATGTTTTACACGGATAAATTGCTTCCGAATCCTCCGGGACAATTATGTGTTAAATGCTTTAACCTTGTAATCGACATTTATTGAAAATAATTTAGAACCTGGTGGCCCCCTGATTTTACCCTGTCTATTCCATATGTCAGACATAATTGTTTTCTCATATTTGTAGTGCCCTTACTAATTAGAAAATTCATCTGTTCCTATCCTCTTTATGCCGGCACATTATTAGTAGTTATTGTAAACACTAGCGTGAACACTCAATTTTATCTGCAGAACAAGGGCCCGTGGCAAATGGCGATCTACAGGGCATGCTCAAAAGCTATTGTCATGATTGCGTTTTCTTTACAAAAAGATCGTAGTATATATAGGATAGTGAAGGTGATGGTGCTTGCTATGTGTAAGCCTCTACTAGTTATCAGAACATTGCATTTCTTGTTTTCGCATTTCATACTTTTTAATTCATTTATTAGATTTGGACTTTGTCGTTATTTTTGCAGTTCAATAACAATAATAAAACTGCAGTAAAATTAATCATTCTCATGTTAATAAATATTGCACACTGTTATAATTTGTTTAAGTAATAATGGTAATATCAACGTTCGCAATGTCGATGATGATGATGATGATGATGATGATAATATATATATATATATATATATAGATATATATATATATATATATATATATATATATATATGTATATATATATATATATATATATATATATATATATATATATAAATATATATATATATATATATATTCATTTTCCATTTTACCTATGTTAAGTGACCTAAGTCGGAGGCACTCTGCAACTGACAAGCACGCATACCGTTAAACATATCTACCATATGTACACTAAGCAACATATTTGCCATATATAGTGTCAATTTACCCAGTATTTCTTGGGTATATGTATTTATTATTGTGCCGATAATTAAACACAGGACCACCCTATGGGAGTCTCATTAAATATAAAAGTAACAAAAATTATGAGAGGACATCACAAGCAACATATCTGCAATACTTGGGATTGATATGTTGAGTGACTTTTTTTTTATTTTCAAAGAGATTCATATGCATTACCCTTGGGACTCAATCAATTTATAGAGCTGTTCTTGAAAAAAAAGAGTTTTGTATGTATTTCCCATGAGGTCTAATTATAAACTAAGCCCCCATTTATAAACCAATGGGGATGAGCCTAATATTGCTATGCAAGCACGCAGCAAACAACATATCTACAATATTAAGTGTCGATTGCTTCCGTGGTATTTGAAAGGAAGATTCCTGTATGTATCTCCCAGGTTAAACTAAGTCCCCTATGGAAGCCTCATAATTAGCCCATGGGCATGAAAGTAACAACATCCTGCAGACATATAAAATGCAACATATCTGTTTTATCTGGAGTCAATTTATTGAGTAGGTCTTGAAATAAAAAGTTTCGTATACCCCATAGTGTCCCGTGTTAAATCAAGTCCCCCTAAGGGACCCCTTTCTCAACCAATGGACATAACAGAAACATAACTGAATGTTTTCATAATACTTAATATACCAATGATATTTAGAGACAATGGTTTGATTGGGTTGAAGAAGATTTTCAATATTCAGCCAATCAGTTACTTATAACAAACTCTGCTCCTTGAAGGCGGCCATCTTTGATTTTGAATCACCAGCAGAAGAGTACTACCTGAGAATTATTCCTGTAAAATAACAACTTCATTGCTGTATATTTTCTGTCATAATGCTTTTTGTCATGGCGGCCATATTGGATTTTGAATTGCCACCAAATGCACAAACCTGATAGCCATTTGATATTTTAACACTCCAGGCAAGTTTGGTAGAGGTTTCAGATAAGAGTTAAAGTTACCACCAAACAAAGCGAATGTGGACGACAGCGACAACGATGGCGAAGTGACGTCAATAGCTCAACTGGGGAGCTAAAATAACATGACGATTATTTCAAATCAAACACACAGGCACACACACAACCGTATGCTTATTTTTAGTTAGACCTGTACTCAGTCTAAATGAGTTTTGTTTGCCGATGCTGAAAACCTTAATTATACGAAGCTCACTTGCCAATCCCCACACATAAAGTTTATGGAAAATTATTTTATTTTCTTTAATAATTTTGTCATCGATCACAAATTTTATGACTTACTTTTGCAGTTAAAGTGATATTCGAAATCCCCTTCATATGTTTAGACAGAATTTATCTAATACAGTTTCATTAATAAGTTTCATACTAATAAAACAAAGGTCTAGAACGTTTTATGAAACATGAAATAAAATAAAAAAAGATGCTTACAGTATTACTGGTAATATACAAACACAGTGAACATCAGGCAAACAAACAGACAGACTTTTGGAAAATTTAGAACTGAGATCAGGTGACATGGAGTAATAAGCATCATCTGGCGACCATTCCGGAGTTCCTGAAAAGTGATCAACCGAGGAAATTTGTCTGATAAAAAGTTCTCTCGGTCTCACAAAAAACTAACAGTACGTTTCACTGTTCGGTCTGACAGAATTTCATGTCTTTTATGATATTTGAAAACAAGATTTTAAATTGAACAACAAACCTGATCTACTGGATACGGCAAGCAGACGTAACAAGGTCACATCTTAACTCAGAGCACTTACCTACTGTGCATAACTAAAGACGAACTCACTTATATTGAACCTTGTTAAATTGAAATTCCACTTAATTTGAAATGATTTTGATTCCCTGGCCTTACTGTATAACTATTATAACCAATTTATTTTTAAAACCCTGCTTATGAAAATTCATTCTCCGTCGATTTCAATATATTCCGGTTCGACTGTATTAAAAGGTCACCTGACTGAATCTATCCTTAGAACATACCCCCTCTACTGGACACCCACTTTAAAGACTTGTTGAAAATTAACGAGATCAGGGATTATTTTCGGTTTTAATTGTAAAAGGTGATACAACCGATTTTTTATGTTGTACTATAAAAATTTCAGATACCAAAGTATAAATCAATAGAATGTCCAGGACATAGATACAAATTCGGTAAAAATGGACAAACACGGACCTCCGGAAACCAAGAGGTGGGATCAGGTGCTATGGAGGAGTAAGCATCCCCTGTCGATCGGTCACACCCGCCATGAGTCCACAGTCAAGTCCAATGAAACAAGTGAGGAGTGTATCCTCGTCACAATTGGTACAGACGTCTCAACAACCTCCAACGAAAAGGCAACTCAACATTTCACTTAGTGAAACAGAGTAGTCGCAAACAAGACTATTATACCGACCGTAAAATTTCCGGAACGTTGACATTAAACGCGGTTTTCGATATCCCTGTGTCAATAATTTGTCAGTGAGTAGTTTACCTCTGTATATGAATCTTCATATGTTGTGCACGCCCTGGCATATCGGATCATTTGTGAAATATAAACTCCATATGCGGGTGACTGAGGGATATTACTACTTAAATGTGGAAAATTTACGATGGGAAAGCCGAAATCGTCGCGTTTATCGTATAGCTTAGTTGCTAATTTCCCGTCTGTGTTTATATTAAGTAAAATGTCTAAGTATGAAGCGTGTGTGCTTGATTCTGTTGTATCTTTAATTTCTAGTTCTCTGGGATATATCGCATTGACATATGTATGAAAATTGTCATTATTAATTGACAAAACGTCGTCGATATATCTAAATGTCAAATTAAAGGACACCGCTAACTTTTTCTTCTTTTGATTCATCAGTTTCTGAATGAAGTCTGCTTCGTATGAATAAAGGAACAGGTCGGCCAATAAAGGAGCACAATTGGTTCCCATAGGAATACCGACAGTTTGTTGAAAGACCACGTCTTCGAACATTACAAATATGTTGTCTATTAGAAATTCCAGCATGTATAATTATGTTTCATTGTCAATTTCACATTTTTGTACATACGGGTTTTTTTATCTTAAAATTATTGATGCACATTGGTTAGATAAACACTTACATATACATCGTATAAACTGTGGGAAAGACAAGTGGCCTGATAAAACAGAAAGATTGAAAATAATTCTCATTCAATTTGATAGGAACTAAAAACATTGAATTACTGTTCCTAAACGTTTTACTTTCGGAAACATAAAATTTCGATTAATTTAGAATTTCTTTTTGTAACAAATTTTGTATCCTAAAGATGGATGTCAAGGGATTCAACAAGGAGATTAATTTAACAGTGCTTATCTAAATATTTCTAGACAACACTAAGACCTTGATCTAAGACTATATACAAAGTCATATACATCTTTTCTAGCTGGAGTCTGTCTATGATGATTATATTCTCTTAATGATCGTATATGTTGATAGATGCCTAAATTTGGTCACTGTGATAAAGTGTGATCGGTAAATAAGCAAGGAAATGTTATAAATTATTGGACTTAAATCAAGACTCTTCAAACTCAAATTTTAGTTGATATCATTCTCCATTCAAATTTAAATGTGAGTTAAGTTTAGCAAGATAAATCTTTGCTCCGGCATTAAATATTAATTCCCCAGAAAAATTCTCAGGCGGTAAACTAGCAAACGAACTAATCTTCGTTTATAGTGTTTTTGTTGGGAAACGTTATGGTACCAAATGTTTAACTTGGTGACGTCGGCAATGAACTTGTCACGTGTCATCTATGTACTGCTATAATAAAATTGTTGTTGTTGTTGTTTTGTCATAGGTAGATGTAGTAGTAATGTTATTAGTAGTAGCATAAAAAATAGTTGATGAATGAAACGATAAAACGACGTTTTAAATCAAACTGTCTAATATGTAAATAAAACATAATTGAAAAAATCTGAAACTACTTTATTCCAATTTCGATCAAACTTGCTATTCATTTATCCATTCCTCACAAATGGAACAACATTGACATCTACGCACTTTCAATGACTTCCGGGTTATTCAAGTTTTATGGCTATTGTGAGGGTCAATCTGAAGTCGTGATTTATAAAACTAAACCTGGTTTTAATGTCATCCAGGTAAAACTTACTCACGGCACATGTGCCCTTCTATTGATCAGCACAGTATAGATTGTCCTTCCATTTGTTCCGAAATTGATTGAGAACTAAGATTGACAGCGGTTTAGATGAAATCGATTTGTTGTATCATGAATAATGTATATTGTTATGCATTAAAGTTGTAGTGTTCTCGCTTCTCTTTTTTCCTCTGTCATTCTTTTAGAGCATTTCAGAAATGTTAGTAATTTGATGGTTGAATCTATTATAATTAAACTAGAAGTCGACTAGTATGTCTTCAAAAGAAAATTATTCCTAAGCATTATGTTTCAGTTGGGAAAATGGAATGATGGAAATTTGACACCACGATATATTAGTAAAGTGTAAAGTCACGATTTGTTGGTAGAAATAAAAAATTCAATTGGTATAACATGTCAAAAATACAAAAATCGGCAAATTTTTAAATCAACATTTTTTCAACATGTTTCACTCAATTATATTCACTGTCAATTGCAGGGTAAAAAGAAAATTAAGGGGTCTCTGCTTCTTAGAGTAAATATGAAAATATTTAAATTTCAAAGTACAATCGTACAATTTACATTGAGATATATATATATATATATATATATATATATATATATATATATATATATATATATATATATATATATATATATATATAGGGGTATGTTTGCAAGTTTTTTTTTTCATTTTGTTGAAGTTTTACAAGTTGTTTTAACACTTGCATCTAATGTTAAATCCATATAGCGAAATAACAGATCTTTCATAGATTGTTGTGACTCTTGAAGTTCTTTAATTACCATTTGGATATAATATCTTGGAGTGACAAAATTGTATCAAATAAGAAATAAAATGTTTCCCAGTTTGGGCAAAATAATTTTTAAAGTGAGCAACATATAATATATATGTATATATCTATTTTAGGGGTCTTATGTTTCAGCATTTTATTTCCGCGCAAATTTATGATTAATGGGTTGAATATGATAACATCATCTAAAACAATATTGCTAAAAATAGGTAATTCATTCGATATTTTCCTCCATGTAGTCTATATTGTTTATACAGGGAACTCACGAGGCTCTTTTTAAAAAAATATGTTCTTAATTATTTTCCTGCCGTTAGAATATTTCAATGGACTGACAACATAATATTTATTGTATTACTTTTGAAAAAGTATCCTCCAATAAACACTCAGGGGTAATTATACGCTCTGTCGTCTAAGAAGTTCCTTATATTTATAAATAATGAAACTGTATGTAATCAATGTAGTTAAATGTAATTGTCACAGACTTCCTGGTAATTTTTTAGTGTTTTAGTCGGTGTTTTTATCCTAAATTCATCTAGGAAAATTAAATTTTGTCCCTAAACACAGCAACCTGCGAAAACGTATCTGTAAACTTTATGATATATGATATAGAAATTAACAACCAACTTTGCTTTCTATAGAGTATATGTCCTAAAGATGGTGTTATTTCTTGTATATTTTAATTTTTCGTTTATTCTTACCGAATTTATTTATTTATTACAGATGGTATGGTTAATGCTAATTTGCCCGTATATGTATTTTTTGTGTGTATTTCCGGGTATAATATGGTATAACGTACAAATGAAATCTGAAGTCCAACCATACTTATATTTTGTGTAGCCATTATCTAATTGAAATGAAGAAAATCCAATACAACTGTCGTATTTCTGTAGATAATAATAACTAATGGCAACTCCACGACATACACAAATAACAAGTTCATTACCTATAATTTGATAGCATGCCATTTGTTTCAATCAAATATATTTTTAGAATTCCCAGTTTGGTTCGACTTGGGAATTTTTTGTCCATGCATACATCGAGTTTGGCTACTAAATATTCGCTTTGTCTTCATAAAAGCAACGCATGGATTTCATGGCGGTGATGTTGTAGTTGTAGATTTTCTCTGTATGGCGACTGCGGCGCTGAAAATAATGGGAATGAGAGGACTTGAGTGTGCTCGATGGATATCCCCGGAGACTTGCTTTACTGTCAGTTGTAGAGAGAGACGAAACCAGATTATTCCTTAATTGGCAATCCTTAATGAAATCATACCAGGATAAAAAGTTTCCAATGGAATTTTGCGTGATAATAATCAGAGTTAAGCAAGTTATCTGCAACCCATATCGTCACTTCGGATGCTTTTATTTATTACATTTTCTGTAATTTGGTTCCTATTCATTTCAAATTTAAAGATAATTTATAAGCCAAATCGATGACCGCTTGATGCCGAGAAGCCTACACGAAGTCCGAGTTAAAAACTCTTTCTTTGATCATATGAGCATTGTGTCACGGAATAGGATCATAGCGATAACAATGGTCTCCAGCTTCAAGAATATTCATTTTTTTACTATTTCATAAAAGAAAATTCATAACTCAAGAATGAATTCCATGCATGCACGCAATAGGGTAAGGTCCGTTCTAGATATTGTCGTAATTTGATGATTATTTTATTACATGCTGATGCATATATTAAGAAGCAGAAGTCATGAAAATGTGGAGTGTAGTGTCATCATCACCATCATAATCCTTCTGCACTCGATATTATCTCCGTGTCGTGAGTCTCTTAATGATAAGTAATAAAATAGAGATATCTTTGTTACAATAACTGGAAAACACTAGGAATTGTTTACAATAATAGGATAATACTCATTATGGAATCGTTATTCACAATTAATTGTATACAGAGGGAGCCCAGTGTTTGTGACAGTTAACACCTTTTAGGGCGAGTTGTTGTCACAATAACCCGTTAACTGGAGATCTGTTGTGTCACGTACTCAATTTCCCAGCAGTAATCAATTGCACATAGCGTAACCCGTTAATGATTGCAAAATTAGCAGCTGTAGCATTGCAAATGTTGTGAAAAACGTTATACATATATTTGTATATACAAAATTATTTATATATTACGTAAGTATGTTTTAAAACTTTAGGACGCTGGTTTAGTATTGTTTAAAATCATTTCTTAAATCTAAGCTTCGGATATAGATATTGATCAGCAAAACGCAGTGATGTATATAGCACATGAGTATGTTCAAAATCTAACATGGAAACTGATCCGCTAATAAAGAAATCTTGAAGATGTAATGCAAAGATGTGGGCTGGAGCTTCAAAACTATGTTAGTGATAAGGAGATAGTAGATGATCATTTGAATACAAATATTGCAACATCCTACAAGTTACTTTTATATATCAAAATCTCATTTTGCCTAAATATTAAATACAATATTCATATTTGTTACAATAGTAATATCTGCCAAAAAATAACTTAGGAAAACGGGGAGGATGGGGGTTATAACTTAATGCAATCAAAGTATCAATATGTCCTCCCAATCGGATATATCCATGTCCCTGTCACCAATATGACAGGGCTCTTGAGAAATTCTGAACACAATACATGCGCGACAATTAATATCAAGTAAAATCAAGGAAAAGCAGGCGCCATGAATGAGCCACAGAGAAGCCAGATTCATTTCCTGTTTAATTTGCTACATCAAATATGTTTCTGTCTGACTAGCTTACTGACGACATTGAGTATGGAGAAATGAATTATGAAAAAAATCCAAATGTTCTTGGCATGTAAATTTTAGATGAGTTAAAACGTACAGTGAAACCAATATGTAAAACATTACAGTTGAGTATTTTAAAACGGAACCCAATAACTGATGGTGGTTTATGAGTGAATGTTTACAAAATCAAAATCACAATTAACAAAATAACTGAATTATCCATTCAGTATACTTATGCCGAAGCTGATTTCTTTTCTTATGATCAAAAGCTATGTAACAAATAATGATACAAGAATGTGCACAATTGGATTACTGTAGAAGACACTACTTAGAACTTCTAACTTCACTTTTGCATCCAGATTTAAGGTCTTTTAAATGTTTCAATTTTAAATCGTACATTTAATAATATGTTAAGCTGATCATTTGATTTTTGTTTTTGTAAATTTATGATTTACAAATATTGCAATTATCAATATTTGTTTTAATTAAGTAATTTGCGTTTATCTCTCTCTCTCTCACACACACACACAGAGGCAGGCAGGCACATACATACACACGTGGGTGTGAGTTGAACATTTTTCGAATATTCTGCATTAATTCTGCGCTTTTGAAGGTCCACACCAAAGGTATGTAAGGGACATTTAGTTATACAATTTTTTTGTACGAAAATTGAAGAAAAAACGTTTTAAATGCGTTTGCAAGTTTAACTTTTTATTTTATTTGATAAGTGGAGAACAAAATATTCTTGATTGATGGAAACCATAAAATAACCAAAATGTGACCAATAACTTGGCTTTTAGCAGATATATGGGTATCCCTTTTGTTATATATTAAATGCTATTATCTTAAATTCAACTAATGTGACATGCTAGGTATCTATTATATATACTATTGATAATAATAAAACAATATTGATTTGATCATATTGAAAATGATATAAAATATACAGAACGTGTTATTTTTATTATTATTATTAGTAGTAGTAGTAGTAGTAGTAGTAGTAATTTATAATTATTATTATTGTTGTTGTAGTAGAAGTAGTAGTAGTAGTAGTAGTAGTAGAAGTAGTAGTTGTTGTTGTAGTAATTGTAGTTGAAGTAGTAATAGTAGTAGCAGTAGTAGTAGTAGTACCTGTAGTAGCAGTAGTAGTATCATTATTATAATTATTATTATAGACGTGTATGTAAAAAAATATGAATTTCAGTTCTTGTTAAAATGCCCATCAACAATTAAGAATCAGTGTTTAGAATACCATAATACTAGGACGCCAGTCTTTAAATCAGTTTATTTGCTTAGCAAACACAATTCTTCAGAACTTGCATCCAAAATTAAAAAATAACATTGTTTAGATTTAATTATACTTCATTATCCATTTTCGTTATTAAACCAATTATATTATATATTTAGAATGAATTTTATTTTATTAGGAATATCATTTATTATACGATGGATATTTACGAATAATTCTCTTCAGTCCTATATATTGTTTGTACTATATAAACATTATTATTATTATTATTATTATTATATTTTTATATTTCCTCCAAATAAGAAAGCGTTAGGGAGAGATGTATCCATGTGTTAATTGTTGATACATGTGTAAAACTTCTTTCTTTTCATAGTTGTCTATATTTATTTATTTACTATGATTTAAAATGCATTTTACTTATTTGATATATATATATATATATATATATATATATATATATATATATATATATATATATATATATATATATATATATGTATGTATGTATGTATGTATGTATGTATGTATGTATGTATGTATGTATGGATGGGTGGATGGATGGATGGATGTATGCATGCATGGATGGATGGATGGATGGATGGATGTATGTATGTATGTTTGTATGTCTGTTTGTATGTCTGTATGGCTGTATGTCTGTCTGTATGTATGTATGTATGTCTGTCTGTATGTCTCTCTATCTGTATGTCTGTCTGTCTGTCTATTTGTATGCATGTATGTATGAATAACGACAGTTATCGAGACTGTGGTAAGTTATCACAATAAAGTAGAAGATATAAAGTATTAGATGTTGTAATCGTCAAGGTATTCTGTCCAGGGATTCTGTGGATGTTAATTAAAGAAAAAATCGATAAGAAACATATGTATTAATTCTCTTCACTGTGGCTAAGATGATGATGATGATGGTGGTGGTGGTGGTGATGTCGATGTTGATAAACATTAGAGAATAATTAGCTTAATGAACAGATACATAAGGAAGTAATCATCTTTAATTATATTTACCAAACATTACAGAATAATAATAAAAAAAAATTAAAAATAATTGATAAATAAATTGTTTACTACATAGTTAAAACATGAGATTCGCATTTACCTATTCGATTTAAGATACAAAAAGTTGCTCAGTGGGAAGTGTCTTTAAGATTGCGGTTAATTAATAAGATAAAGTCACAGGTGTTTTTAAATTTCTGGTAATTGTATTAGAATATTTTATAGGCAACAGGTAAATATTCGTTCTACGATTTGACGTGAGACATCCGTAAGAAATTGTAATCATACATGTTCCCTGTAAGCATTTGAGGTAGTCAGGTGTCACTGTGGTTTTTAAATTGCTCTGGTATTGGAAATCTGTCAAAATATGAATATAAATGTATTATGATGGCTTGACATAAACTATACGTCTCATAGAATGGAAAAAGATTTTTTTTAGATAGTCCTTGGATTTAAAAAACAACTCTCATGTGTTGGATGATTTTTGTAATGGTGATTCAAATTAAATTCCACGATTCAGGTAGTTATTTCAAATTGTGAAACAAACACTCAAAGACATACATACATACATACATACATACATACATACATACATACATACATACATACATACATACATACATACATACATACCTACCTACCTACCTACCTACCTACCTACCTACCTACCTACCTACCTACCTACCTACCTACCTACCTGCATGCCTACATACATTCAAAATCGAAATATTAAGCAATCAAGCTAACTTTCTACCAGGATGATTCATTAAACGATCTACTATCAATCGGTGTAAATCATTGAAAATGTGTTTTGAGTTATAAAATTGTCGAAATAATATAAATAACAAGTTTATCATTTTCCTGGTACCATATGCCTCTGTTATTTTTTAATTGTTCAGAAAATATTTATATTAAATAAGTAATGAAAATCAAACCGTAGGACACATACAATTTATTCATCGAATTACAATATTTTTCCATTTTGGTATTTCCTTAAACCGTGCTTATTACAAATTGGTGTTTAATATAATTCGGGCACGTTATGTTAATTATCAATCATTCGTATATCTATCTATCTATCTATCTATCTATCTATCTATCTATCTATCTATCTATATATATACATGTGTGTGTCTTTCCTCTCTTGTTCAGTAATGTTTAGATATATATTTTACATAAATATACATATCCCAAGTTACTTTTCTCGTTTTAAAGGTGATGCCCGGTGTTGCAGAAAGGCAGAGCGGAAGATAATTAGACATACAGGTATGTATGCTTTGATATTGACGAATGGTACCATGAAGACATTAGAGCTAATCTCCTCTCATTGCACATGTCTACTAGAAGATGGACGACGATTTAAAGTGATTGTAAATACGGAATAAGTCATCAATGTCAAACCTCGAAATTTCCTGATATCATTTCATCTTACTTGCACTTGTACGGTTCTCTCCTTGGCTGCGGTTGCCATGGATAATTTTAACAGGACGCAAAAGAATGTTAACTCCTAAGAATTGTCTCGGACAATTTTGTGAGAATAGGGCAGAACAAAGGCACACACAAAGTCCATGCGGAGACGTTAAATCGTTTTGAATTTTCAATGACCTGTCAAAATTTGTATTTTACTAACTTTATTTGGAATTAATGAGAGCCGGCTTCTCTCAAGCGATAATTTACACTTCCCGTTGAATTTTTAATTACAATATTATTTTTATAAGTCAGGATTTGCATAAAAAAGGCAAGATCAAACGGAAAACCATTTCATTCAGATTTGCAAACATTTTCACCGCAGATTACACAAAAAACAGAGGCAGAGTACCTATTTGAATTAGTATTCGCAAATCTCTCAAAGAAAGAAATCTAGAAACAAATTAAGGAAATCATTCTGTCTGAATACGATTTTACCAGCGCATTCGTTACAAACATTTTCCTTTTTTATAGTTTGACTTTATTTTCATCTCCGATAAATCATCGTCTATTACAAGCAAGAATTGGTATTTATAATATAACAGTAAAATAATGATGATATGTAGAAATATTATGATTAATATGACAACGGGATGATGATGATGATGATGATGATGATGATGATGATGATTTGCTTTAGACTAACAGGTATCGTTACCTTTTAAAAATAAATATTGGTATAGATTATTAGAAAACAATACATACCATCTGAAAAATAACGTATACTCTGTATAAGAATTTATTAATATATCCGAATCATATGTATATATAACATGCATGGAATAAAAATATGACATTTATATATATTATATATAGTATATTATAGGTCTCCAAATGTTCTACCTTGTTTAGAACCAAATATAGCGGTCGAAAACAAGGGAGAATTACTCATCTTTTTATATCGCGCAAACTAGGTGACCCATTGATAGAAAATCCGCAAAACTGAAACCAGTGTTTTTGTATTAATGATCGCTGGTGAAATATTTACACGACACATACAATTTAAACGCGTCCAGCTTATTTACTAGCCTTTGGCAAATATTTCATTTCTAAGTCTGTTTGCATTTGGTTTTTTAGTGTCAAAAATTCACAGGGAAACATATACAATTTCAACTCCCATATACTTCAGTCACTTGATCATGGTGTTTCGAGAAGAAATGTTACTAAACTTTACCGTACTTTGAGGTCAACAGGTATACTCTTTCGTGTTAATGCTCAAAATGAAAAATAATTGTGGCAAATTTCAAATAGTCTCTTAAATAATATATTGTACACACTAACTACACGCATATAAAGTACATGCAGATACATAACGTGTTTGGTTTCAAATTTGGAAATAAATGTTTTAATTAGGTTACATATATATATATATATATATATAAATATATATATATATATATATATATATATATATATATATATATATATATATATATATATATATATATATACATTTATGATATTTAAGTATTATGTAGAGTGAGTCGTAAACGTTTTACATGTATCTTACGTGATGAATAAACTGGGATGAAATCTGTTGATATTTTTAGTTAAAAACACCGTATTTTGCAAAGTGCATATTTTAGATTACAATTTTGCATGTTTTTGGTATTTAGGGTTTCTCTGCCATTTTCTTAATCAACTTGATATTTTGGCGATATTCTACATTTTGTTTTGGTCCTCATGAGAGTATAAGGATATACATTGTATTTTATTCAAAATGTAATAAATTATTTTACTTTTGAACATTCTTATTTATCATTATTCTCATTCTGTCAGTTTTTTAGGGTGAAGGAGAGAGCCGGGATATAATGTTACCAAGGAAGACATTAACGGCCTTCCGCAAGTAAACTGACAAACTTTCTCACAGAAATCAGCTAAGGTTCCGACAAGGCTGGTTCAAAACGGGATGCTCTAACTATCCGGTCACTGATACCCAGAATTAAGTGAAGTTTACAACAAAGTTCATTGATTAAGATATTAACCATCTGCGCCATGCCGTACAGCATATTAAAACTTTCCATGTTTGGGATTTTTAAACCCATTTTACACTGTCATCATTGGAAGACGATACATCATTTAAGACCTTTTATTGTATATACCACTAGGTAGATCATTACATCTATCTTCCTACTGTTAATTTGTAAATATTCATTTAATGTTATTTTTCGAGATGGTGTTTTTTTTCTCAAAATAAACAGAATGTTAATCCATTATTTTTCATTATAACTATCCGTCTTACTTAAAACATCCGAGTTATCATAGAATATCAAACGGTGGAATCTTCTGATATTATAGAGAAATATATAGTATCAATTTTTGACCAGCTTTGACCTTTAAACTTGTCAGATCATTTTACATGTAATTAACCCACTTATAGTTACTTCATTTTGCACTCTATAGACTGTACAGTACAGTATACCTAGTCACGTCGTACGTTTGAAGTCACACCATAGTGTTTTAAGTCACACCGTACAGTGTATCAAGTCACACCATACAGTGTATCAAGTCACACCGTACAGTGTATCAAGTCACACCGTACAGTGTATCAAGTCACACCGTACAGTGTATCAAGTCACACCATACAGTGTATCAAGTCACACCATACAGTAAATCAAGTCACACCGTACAGTGTATCAAGTCACACCATACAGTGTGTCAAGTCACACCATACAGTGTATCAAGTCACACCATACAGTGTATTAAGTCACACCATACAGTGTATCGAGTCACACCGTACAGTGTGTCAAGTCACACCATACAGTGTATCAAGTCACACCGTACAGTGTATCAAGTCACACCGTACAGTGTATCAAGTCACACCGTACAGTGTATCAAGTCACACCGTACAGTGTATCAAGTCACACCGTACAGTGTATCAAGTCACACCATACAGTGTATCAAGTCACACCGTACAGTGTATCAATTCACACCGTACGTTCTTACAACATGACCACTCGGTAAAGAATATATACAACTACAATTATTATCACCTACTTTGATCCTGAAACTAAAATAATGTTTTATTTAAGCAATGAGTTATTAATGTACTTCTGAATTAATTCATGTGTATTCTTGTTTATTTATGAAACTTTACTCCTCAAAACAAAGCTTCCAATACTTTTATTTTTTTCATAAGAATTATTTTCATTATTTTCTGAATTATGTTAAAGTGATCATCACAATATAGATTTTTAACTCTCTAAAGTGAACCACATTTAAACTTATCAACGGTTGGCAAATCATTTATTCGATTTCCCACAAAATATATGTTAATTTGGTTAGTTTCCATTATTTTACGCAATAATTGCAAGGTAATCTATTTGTACCCGAAATGAAATCGAAGTATGATTCATTTCATAATAATCTAGAATTTGCACTGACCATTTTAAAAAAGACCAGGTTTTCTATTCATTCTTTTTAACAGTCATGTTAACTTTGATGTGATTCAACATTTCTCAAATCTTTTGAACATAGTAACTGACCCGCTAAGTGTATGATCTAATTATCACACTATCAAATTAACCTTTTTGCATTGAACCCGGATGATAAACATAACACAGTTATCTCAAATCATCTATCAAAAACTCATAAAATATGTGCAATGCCATGTCTAACTACCATGTCTGTTACCTAACCCATAATTAAACGGTTCCACCATTATTATTCGCTTAGTACTCTGCAAGTACATAGAGTTACAACGTTATTTATTTCTGTTGATAATGTTGTTGCCTTTTGACAATTCAAGTTTTGAATTTTTAAAAAATATTTTTATCTTCACTTTCTTATTTATTATTCCACGATTAACCTGTTTTATAGTAATGGGTATATTCATCTACGTATCATTATGAACGTCCAAGGGCTCCCTATGTCACTGTAGATAAGCTGTACTTCTCTCCACATTACAATCTATACTAACTAGTGTACCATTATATCTCCAGCCATCATCTAACCAGTGTACCATTCCACTTTAAGTCCTTATGTAACCAGCTTATCATTCTTCCATAAACCAAACTGTCGATCGTATCAAATGCCATTTAAGCCATTTTTATCTTCCCGAAGTTTTCATCTAATGTGATTATTTTTCATCTTAAAACATTTGACCCTATGCTCAGTATAATCTATACACTCACTATAGGAAGTACATTTTTTTCAGTCTGGACCGAGAAACATACCTTGACAATATTTCTCTTCTTTGAAAAACATGTTTCGTCGATTTTTGTATAATTAAGTTCTAATTGTTTGGAAACACGCAGAGATAATAAGACACAGAGGGATTTTTTGGCCTAGAAAATGCGATAATTGTAATGGCGATCACTGCTACTCGTCTGATTTAGAAAGCCTTATTTACGATCATTATCAACTTATCTCATTAAATAACGCTTAATTCTTTATAGATTTTTCCAAATATTTCCTAATGGCATATTCCTGATAATCCTTATTAACCGAGGCAAATCACTGGGGCTTATTTTTTCATAATTTAATTGCTATTTAGCTTTTTAGAATCCCGTCAACTCCGTCCTTTTTATGTTTTTCACTATTATATTTGTTTATTGAAGGTAGAATGTAGATTTATTTGAAACAAATTGTCATTGGAAATCTTTTTACTGTAGTGGTAATTTATACATTGCTTTTGGACTGGGCTAATAAATTATCCGACAGTAAAATAGAACCCTCAAGTTTTGATATGAAATGTTTTTTGTGATAATTTGATAGATGATGTCCTGAAGAAATACTTCATTTACTGTCATGTAGGCCTCGACACAAGCGCCATTCTAATGGTCATTATTGGTTTTGCAATCAACCCAAGTGTCAACAAAAATTCATCTCTTTTTATGAAAAACACAACTTTTTCATCAAATCTTGCAGTAAATGACTTCCAGGGTAATTACTATATATCTGTGTATTGAATCTTTTATTGTTTACTTCTTGTGCTTTACACGGTGCCAAGTAATCGCTCGGTAGCGACATTCTGGTATTGCCTCACTGAACCATTTCCCTTTAACAAAAGAACGATTTCGACTTCATACAAACATAAAAGAATCGGCAAGAAGTTAGAATATTTTTCGCTAATTTTGTTGTACCATTGCCCGCAAAGTTAATGAAGGAAACCAAATATTTGAGTTTTACCAGGAAGAAACAATTTCGTCAAATTAAAACTTTCCACTTGGGTCAATCAATCTATATCCACTATTGAAGTGTATTAGTGTTTGGTAATGCAACTTTTGTCATTAATAATAAATGTTTTCTTGAAATGTGGTATACGGTCACTTCTGTATATAAAGTATACTTTTATATGGAAATAGGGTTTGTATCTGCAGA